>JAQFYM010003499.1:0-18454 GCA_034694785.1 Agrenia bidenticulata | reverse complement strand
GCCAATAGGGGCCATTCAAGAACAAAATTAATTTCATGATGATCAGTATTATTTACTTGATTTTTTAAGACTAATGGTACCTCATTTGGTGTTGATTACTAAAACTACTCGCATTGTTAGTTACATCCGTTTCGAATGGTTTATTATTAATCTCTCTCTTTGTCCTACTACATGTAAATAATATTTAATAAATTTAACGCAAACATATCATTTATCTCGTTAATTGCACATGCTCAAGCAGCTAGACACACACGACTGTTTGGAAACCCGAGATCTTTATCGATCATTCGAAGAGAGCCAAAAGGTCCATTGAAATTAGCATATTGCAACCTCTGGCAATTTGGAGTCTTGAAAGTGTCACATTAGGCTACGACGAGCCGTTTGACATCCTCCTCATCCACCCAAGAAATATGAACCCTGTGGAGTGCACAAGGAGATGCACTTGCTGTAAAACTGCCAAAAAATAATGTCACCACAATCAATGTGTGTGGTCACTGAAAACAGCTAAGCCATGAATGTCCAAACAAGTTGACTCCTTCTCAGCTATAACCTTGTTACTAAAACAAAGAGATAATATTTGCATTCAGCAGAGAGAACAACTCCTAGGACATTAAAAAAAATACACAACTTGCTTCCAAAGGAATTAAATTGCAAAGGTGTAAATTATACGTGGGACATCCTGTACATCTCCTTGTACAAATAAAATCAGACCTCACCGACTCTCTCTACCAACTCGACCAACTTCTGGGTCTGCATAAACATTTTATTATAAAATCCTGGCCACACTCTCCCAAGCTTGATAAGCAGATTGAGAAGAGAGGAGCACACCATCCAAATATTAATTAGGCATTGTCCATAAAAGCAACTGGATCATCATCCTATCATAATACCAGCAAAAGGGAAGATGTGATAATGACTAAACTACCTGCCACAACTCACAATGAAAACAACTCTATCCCCCCCCGACTGGTGACTGCCAAGTTGGATTCGAGTTAACTTAATCATAATCACCAAGATGATGATGATCATCAGACCATATCACAAAGTCACTGGTAGTTAGTCACAAAATTCTCCCTCTTCTTCCTACTACCCAAGGAGCACAAGTCACGAGGGGTCTTCCCTTCATATCTCTACGCAAATTACTCCCCTATGATTCATTCAGCGCCTTATCAATCCGCCTTGGATGCTTAACGAATCCCAATGATCCTTTTTACACTCTCCGTCTCAAAGGCTAGCTCATCTCTACAGCCCCCTAATTTATTCATCAACTTACAAATTGCTCGAGAACCAATCTGGTTTTAAACTCAGTCCTGGCCCTCAACGTCCTCAGCTTCACAAGGCCTCTATTATAGGGGAACACCCCCAAAACATGAGGATGACCCTACAAATATAAAATCCTACCCGGGGACCACCAACTCCTATCAAATCACTATCACCCGGATCCCCCACAAATGCCCGATAAATACGGACAGCGTGAGATAAAAGCGGATGGGATTCCTAAAGTGGCTTTCAAATCACCTCCCACATTGTTAAAACAATGGAACGGGCCGAGATTGAGCGATTTCTATTTGTATAAAACCGGAACCACCGTCTCTCTGAGGATAATCTCAACCCTTCCCTGTAAACTCTGAGATTTCAAACCAACAAGGCTCGGATGTTACAATATCATAATAACAGTAATGATAATAAGCTCCTTTCCTATACAGCTTCCCACCAGGGCTAAACCCTCAACTTCCCAACATCATTACATACTCCCCAAAGCTGAGGAAGCTATCTTCGGCTATAAAACGATAGGCACAAGACTGGACTCAGAATCAGGAAGTGGGGGCACTCAACATCTTCTTAGAGGGACTTGTTCAATCCTTTAAAAAAAACTCAAACACCCTCAAAGCCTGTTAGAAAATTCCTCTCTGCTTTCTCTTTTAGAGAAGGTCCTAGGTATAGTGAGCCCCTCAATAATCATCATACTTTCCCAAAAGTTCACATTACATTATGTCTCTAGATTTTTCCTTTGCCTTCCCCTTCCGTTTTCCAAGGGAAATTCCAGCCATGGAGGTAGGGAAAAAAACTTCATTACATTTTGAGTGACTGGATCCATCGAGAGTTGGAGGCGGAGTGGATGTGTGTGCTGCCTTATCAAACGTTTATTTTATGCAACAGACTAGGCATAACGCTTAGTTTTGTGTTGATTCAATGTCCCCTCTGGGGGCATTTCTGGCTGATGCATGTGCCAGCCCTTGTTCTTATTTAGATACGTGGAAGTACATGGTGGCTGCACAGGGCTCAGCACTTCCTTTCCCCCTCTAGTTCTATCATCATATCCTATTACAAGAGAATCCTTCACTTCTTTTCGCACTAGATAAACCTGGAGGAGAATTTAAATTTTCCACACATTTCCAGCTCTATATTTTTCTTAAGTTGACTAAAAATCCTTTCCCCACCTGGACAAGTCAACTTTCTCTCTTAGCTATTGAACCCTTTGGTACAAAGACTTTTTAACTAGTCCCATCCTGTTGACGTTTATTACTTGGCCTTCTAATCGAGACTACTAAACTCTAGAGAGATACGGGTTGATAAGTTTGAGTGAGTAGAAAGTAGTGGGGAGTGTCTTGTCTGGTAGACTGGACTGAGTAGTTAGTGCTTTTCTCTGAGAATAAAAGGATGAAAGAGGATTGAAGCCATTGAAGAAGATGCGTTCTCAAGCACTTCGCACAATTTACCTTGAAGAACGGAGAAAAGAAAGGCGAAGGTGATTTCTTCATTTTTACTTTCTCCTTCAGTTCCCTCAAAGAATAGTGGAGAGCATAGAGCCCCCACCACCACCGGTACCACCGACCAAGAAAGGCATCATCAGGTAGTCGGTCCTAGAACCCGCGTCCTATCCATGAATCTGAGTATCTGTTCATAAGATGAGAACCCTTTTCTCTCTATTCATTCTTGAGCCTTCTTTTCACTCCATACCTCTCTCTCAGTTTATCCTACTTACTCTCCCCCTCCATCTCAACTTTTCACCTATACTCCTTTTCAGAACAAGTTGAAAAGTTGCAAAGTTTTTTCCCCCCTCGGTCCGACCATCGAAACTAAAAGAAACGCTCGGGACTATAAAGAAGAAGACAGAGGAAGGAAATCTTTTCATTTCAAACCTTTTCCTCCACTAACACTAACGGGATATAGAAGGCCGGGCGGTGGTGGTAGCAACTGCATCATCAACTCATCCATCCAAATACCCGCGTGCCACCCGAGACACACAGCCTTACATACGCTCTCTTACCACCTCCGAGGAGTAAAGAGGAACAACAGATCCGCACATACGGGCTTCCTCAGTCTCTAACACTTATGAGTGTGCGTGTATGTCTGTCTGTCGGGTAATTGGAAACTTTTTGGTGGTTCCAACTATTTTTAAGGACACCAATTTAGTTATGCCTTCATAAGTATTCAGGGAGACGAGAGGTAGTAGAGAATAGTTTCCCCGACCAACTTTTAAACACATATAGTCCAAGTAGTATATACATATGTACGAGTATGCTAGTATTTAACGCCCGTCCTAGACGGGAGAGGACAATCTAGATTCTAGACTTGGGCCGGGCGGGGGCCTTAGAAGGTGCCATAAAGCATTAATTCCTCCTTTTCACGGTCAAGGGTAGATTTTTCGACAGCATCATAATCATGTGTCTCGCCATTTTCGTCTACTGTCAAACAAAAAATAATATGCTCCTCTCCAAGGTTAATTCCTTTCACTAGATTATCGGAAAAAAGATAAGGTTAAAGAATTTCGAGGTGGACATTTATTTTCGTGAGGTGGACATTTATTTTCGCTTGACATTATTGAATTGAATGAGCTATTCGACTTTTAGATCTATCCAGTGATGTTCTGGAGTAGAAATGCTAACAGACAAACCTTTTAAGGGAATTCTAGAGTGGATATTTAAACGTTACATTTTATATTATTGCAGGACAAAACCTTGCCGTGCAGTAAGAGTTTAACAAGGAGAAAGCAGTGTGGAAGTGTACCTCTGAGATCTATAACAAGGCAGAAGAGGTTAAACATTTGTTGGGAAGGAAGGAATTCAAAGATCATATCATTTCCTCTTGTGTTTAAAAATATAAAAAATAAGAAAATCTCCCTATTTTTTATACTAAGAAAATAAAAAAAGATCGCTCCCACGTTCCTTTATATCCCTGTCCAGATTTAACTATACGACTTGAGCTCTTTCTGCTCCTTTGAAATCTTTTTTTTAAACCGGCTGGAACCCTTTTCATCCGCTGGAGAAGAATTTAATGAATCCAACTCTGGAGCTCATTTCATTCATTTTCTCAAGACATTTCTGACTCTTCGCCCTTTCCTTAATACTCCTTTCCGCTCAACACTTACTGCCTCTTGAGATAATGGCTCCAGTGCTCCAGAGCTTTTCTCCACATTTATTTCCACGCCTTTTCGCCCAAATGCAGCTCCATTTGTATACAAATTGGATACAACTTAAAGAGAAACACTGGAACAGATTCCAGGGGCTCCACTACCATTCATAGTTAGTACTAGCACATGCTCAGTAATCGTCGCCTTGGGATGACACGTAGAAATACTATGGAGCTTCAAGGAAAACAAGAGGACGTGACATAGGTCAAGGAGGACGACATCATAGAAGGGATGAGGGACTCACAAAATTCCAATCTTCCGAATAAAATCTAACAACATTAGAGCTGACATCATCACAAAGACCAAGCCGACAAATGTCTCCAACATCTAACTCCCAATCCCATGGAAATCATACCACAACCATTTAGAAAGAGACATACACTAAAATAGTCAGAGATAAGAGACCCCAACAGATTTAAGTTAATCAAAAAATAGAATCTAAATTACACATAAAGTACAAACAATACAACATGTTATTCTTAGAATTCTCTTTTGGAATGAGAGGCACCAGAAGTTACCCCATCCTCGTATTGCTACTACTACTAACTGAGGCAAGGGCTCCACTCTGAGGGTAGTGTATGAAAGTAACATAAAAGTACACATACACCAGTTTGTGGAACTGTCCTTTCCGAATTAATCCTCTGATTTTGCAACCACACTCGGCCAAGTCATCCTACTCATTAATTTTACTAAAATTTCCAAATAACCGACCTACTCGGACCTACTCCTTCCAAACAAATGACTGGGCCGATTTCAAAGATCAGTAGAAAAGTGTCGGAGGTCCTACAGAAATCCTGTGCCTGATCAATTCTGTCGAAACCCAATGAACTCGGTGATGAGTTGATAAGGAATGTCTTGGAAAACATTTAGACATCACGTGACTTAGTCTCTACAGCTAGTCAATGGAAAAACGTTCAACTTCTTAATGCAAAATTCCCTTATGAAATTTAATTTAGTAGAACTAGAAGCTACACACAAGATGGACTTTAGAAGGGAAAAAAACGATCGCTGAAATAATTAGCCCTTCGATGAGCCTATAGGGAGAAGATGCCATTGGGAAGAATTTAATGCCTAAGCCGCGTCTCATTTAGTCCTGTCCTCACGTACTCCTTTTGCCTTTCATCCACCGAGCAAGAAAAAGACACACGGGGGGCAGTAATTGCAAATAATTGTACGACTTACGGAAGGTACAAATTGCTACTGAATCCCCTCCACTGTCTTCAAAAGCTCTCTCTGATGAATATTAATTAACGCCATCAAAGGACACTCTGTAAGAGCATCCTGTATGGAGAATGACTGCACAGGACTTTGAAATATAAATGCATAGCACACACAGCCACAGGATCCTGGAGGTTGGAGGTGGTCCGGTTGTAATACCAACCTAAGATTAGTATCTCTAATAGAAATGACCCTTAAAAAAATCGGATAATGTAGACCGGCCTTATAAATTAAATCTATTGAGCAAACATCAATTTTAAAATAATGACGGCAATCTTTCAAAACACCCAAGCCACCCGACGAGACCACCACCTCCAAGTTCCTCAGCAACTTGTACAACTCGGAGGGTATTTTCAAGTATTTTCCCCCTTTATCTTTGAATCTTATCATTTTGAGAAGATATAATTAAATCTAGAGACAGAAGGTGGAAAAGTCATTTGGAAATAGAAGAAGGAACCGGCCACTGCCCACTATACACAAAAAGGCAACTGGATCCTCAGAGACAGATGTCAAATGGCCGTGTGGAGGATATAAATCTTGGCTGGGTGGATTATAAATTATTATGTGAGCACAAACGACTGTAGGAGCTGGCCTAATCCCCGACTAATCCATCCCGAGTAATTTAAAAAAAAGGCCCTTTGGATACCTTCTTCACTATGTTCTTAGAGTGGCATCAGCAGCTGTCAAAAAGCTCTCGTTACTCTAAAACAAGCCTTGGCCCAGCAGCTGAACATTTGTTTACTAGAGATTCAATAGAAATCGCTACAACATAAATTACCCAACAAATTATATCAGAAATCAGGTCTAGTTTGTAATATCCTCTTTCCCTTCAAAACAATTACGAAGAGGTACAAAGTACAAGGGAGTACAAGTTTTAAATTTATTTGGGAAAAAATCAACTAATAACAATACTCGCGGCGACCCAAATTCAATTCAATTCCAACACTAAATCCCTCGAATCATTTTGGGATAATATGGGAGCATCCAGCAGCAGCTTCTTGTGTATAAAAATTTGTACAAATGCCCCCACCACCCAATCTTTCACTTTACAATGATAATAATGATATGTAAGAGGAGTAACATGTAAATGTAATACACCATTCTGATTTCAATCCCACCTTTACCTTTCAAGTTCCAAGTCGACTTGAGAAGATATTTTAGTATTCCTCCCCTTACTATACGGGATCGGATATAAAAAATCCAAACTACATACTAATTTACTCTGACTAAAGTAGAATGGACAATGGGGGAAAATCCGTATGTTATCCTTGACGAGAACTACTAGTTACAGTAGTTGCTACTATTAAATTATATTATATCTCTTGGACTCCAACTACTCCAACTAGACACTTGTTACGTCTTATAGATTTTTTTAAAGTTGAATACACCACGTGAGATTTGTAAATATAAAAGAACGAATCTCTTTGTGACCCACACAAGAGGATTCACAACAAGTTAGGACAACTAGGGCAAGGATTTGTAGTTGGAAATTTTAGGCATGGGATGTTTAAAAAAAACGGATTCCAACGGAGGATTCCTAAAGATGGATAGGAAAAACAATCCCAATTATTTTACATGACACTTGAGAGTTGAGATAGAACAAGGGGATTCTAAGAAGCGAGTCTTGTTAGGTGTGCCTTTACCCTAGAGGTAGAACAACTTGTCATAGGAATTATTCAAGAAATAAATCCAAACTATAGAATAAGCGTTACAGATATAATAAAAATACATGGAAATCCAATGTTCCCGGAGGCCCGGGTGGATTCTCAAATTCTCTAGTATGGAATCTCCGAATTTCTTTAAAAAAACTGCTGCATAAAAAAAGACATTCATGGCAAAGTCAAGTATTTGAAATAAGGCTTTTCCTCATCCTGCGAATATCTCACGAATGGCTTAAAAAAAGGTGGCAACAGGTATCAGCAAAAAGGCTTTTATTGTTAAGTTTTTGACACTAACAACATCAATAAGCCTGAAACATAATTAACCAAACGATATTTTCCATAATGCCTCACCCCCCCCCTAAAATCTAGCGGGGTGCAGACCCTCAGCCCATCAAGGAATCTTGCTCACCACGCCCCTTCTCGCTTTAAACACGCCCATTTTTGCGTAAACCATGCTCTCTTTGACCGCATCCAGTCGCGGGGTGTTTTTTCGTGGCGCTTACAGAAAAGGTCCCTTACGTTCCATCCCCCAGGGTGAGACAGTATATATATGAATTTGCCACTGCAAGCGTACAGATAAAAGACTCAGCGTCTTGTTTTGGATTCGTTTTTTTGAAACATCATCTCATCATAAGATTACAAGTATTACAACATGGATCCTAGCTAACCAGAGAGGGATTTGTTTTTTCCCAATTGCATCCTATTCAATTTAAGATAAACTTTGAGAGAGAGACCAGTCGTGATTTAATGGATGTGGTGGCCCTGGCGGGTCGGATCCACCTCTGCTTTCAAACACTCTCAAGAAAAGTAGGAGGGTTCGTGCAGGTGTGTGTTCTGCAATGAAATACAAATTCCACGTCCCATTAAAAAAACAGAAAGGGCCGTCCTCCTCCAAAATCTTCTCTTTAGGATATAATTCAAACTTTTCAAACTAATCTGATCCAATAACACTTGGCTCTTTTTCCCTTATAAAAAAATCTGGAGAGATTTAATTTTTTTAATTCATCTGCAAAAAAACATCTCAACCTTGGCATGGGATCCCTCCATAATAATGCAAAGCCAAGCGATACCATCATCCTCATGTTATAACCCTTATTTGAACTTGGATTCTTCTGGTAAAAGCGAGTACTAATTTACTAATGGTACCTCCGGGCTTAGGAGTCAAGTCATATCTACCCCATTCCATAGTCGGTCGTGTTGGGATAATATTTTAATATAATATTCGCATGTGCATGGAGCTCCGAGAAGCCAATCTGCTTCATCATTATAAAACGCGAACACTCTCAACTAGTCTCAACGTTCAAGTACAAGAGCGTGTATCGTTGGAGAATTGTGCATTCTACAGATTCCAATTTCCTCCCTCAAATGAAGAAAATAAAGTCAGTGTGGACTGTTGAGTGGAAATTCGTAGATTAAACCTCTAATTACAGAGAAAATCATTAATTTCATGTCAGTCATTACTCGAAAAAGTGTGGGTCCTATCTCTCTTGAAAATATGAAAATATTTGAGCAGGTAGAGAGGCACACACTTTATGATATAGACTTGAAAGCCTTAAGGAGATGATCATCCATCATGTAGTCGTAGTGAATGCGCGGCGTGCACTGCCTTGTGTTCTAAATTATGCAGATCCGTTATCACGGGGGGAAACTAATCAGATATAATACCTTATTCGGCAGGGGGTAAATGCATATACTTACATTGCCATCACGGCCAACTTTATCAATTACTAAAATTGACTAGGTTTTTAAACTTTTTTTAGATTATATTTTTCCTTTTTGAGCAATCACTTAAAAGCGATAGCAATTTATACTCGAGGCTACTTTGAGTTTCATTTCATAGAATAACTTCTTCTTTCTGTTTTTATATCTTACTAATGTTTACAAAATATAATTCAATACGGGAAAGCCTCATTTATAGTACCTCAGTATCAAATCTTTTTTCACTTTAGATGCCAAACTATGTTCAACACAATAAAATCAACACGAGTAAGCCTCATTACTTTTTTAATAGCACTTTTGATATCTTACTAATGTTAAAAAATCAACACGGGTAAGATATCAAAAGTGAAAGAGCATGCAAGTAATCGTAATACTGTAAACGAGCCTGTAAGCTTCTCAAGTTATCTTCCAATGTTAAGAATTGATTTTTCTAAAAATTACCACAAAAATTGAATTTAAAAATCCCTAATATTTCCTGCATCCCTCTCTGCCAGTTCCAGACTTTGAAAAAAATTACCCACACCATCAAGTCTTAGCAGTTTGGATTTTTTAAACTATCTGTTCGAGTAAATTCGAGTAAACTATAAACGGATGAAAGGTTTCGAAAAAAAGTCCCCCCTCTGGATTCTCCCACTGCTACCAAGCCAAGTGTATGTAATTCCATTAGACGAGAATGAATAAAAGTCCATAGAAGGGGTTCCACAGTTCCACGCAATGTATAAAAAAAAGTCGGGTAATATTAAACCCATTCGTGATGATTTACTGCACAATGAACCTAAGGTTAACACACTTACACCTAAACCTGTGGTCAGAGGACATAAAACCCGGGCGCACGGAATTCGGATATTACCCCCACTATGCACCCCCCTATACATATATCTGTGTACTTAATACTATTATATGAAAAGCCATTCCATCTCTCCAAGTGTGACACCTAGTCGAGTCGGGTGCTCCGAGACAAGGATCTCTATAATATAAATACAACACACACGGCCCTCTCTCTAGTCCTGGCCTTCGTGGCCATGAGTAAAGTCAATTTGAGGGATTCGACAGTGAATAAATGTCAAGATGACTTTGCGAGATCGTGTTTACGCGTTTGTACCCTTTACTAGTGCCTTTACACCTTATTATAAACGCGTCAAGGGATTTTATGGACTCCGAATCACCACCACCGTGGCTAATCTTCAAAGTCTTTCTCTATAAAGTCTTTCTATTTGTGTTTAATATCCCATACATACTACAGAGTCTAATAGTCTCTCCACTCTCTCTATGCTGCCACCACCACTTTCCAAAGCTCTCCAGAACTCTGTGTGTGTGTGTATACGATGCAGAATAATAGGACACAACAATCCCCACTGGAAATACTGAGTGAGCCAAGTTTTTACTTTTAATGGCTATAAAAACCAACACAAAGAAAGTCACTTTATATCTTATCATTCATTTCTCTCTCTCTCTCTCGTTTTTTTAACAGCTCGGGTCTCAACTTTTTTTCCCTTCCCTCTTCAGCCCTTTTTGGAACTTTGTGGAGTTTGTAAAGGAGAGAGAGAGAGAGCTGAAAAGGAATTGGAATGGCAGTGGCACACATGCATAATATCCTTAGATACAAATAACTTATAATATATATAGGACGTGTCCATCAACCATGTACAAGAGCACAGCCAAGCCGACTTTATATCATCGAATATCTTGAATCCTAGATTACTCTTTCTCTTCGTACTCATGTAACATTAGGTGAGAAGGAAATGTACACAAAAGTGGACTAGAGGCAGTTAGGCAGTAGTGGCATAGGAAATAGCTTCAGAAAAGCCACAACTCTTAAGGAATACAGAGAAAAAAATATATTCTTAATGGAGTGGGTTGTAAGTCCGTCTCCGATTGGGAAATAGATTGAGATTGATTAGTTGGACTTGTCGCAAGAAATTTAACTTGCCCTCACATATCTACAAACTTCCAGCCCAGTATGCACACAAAAAAATATGTATGTATGCATTTACAGATATGCAAGTCTAAAAATATGAATCTCTCTCCAGTTGTATATATGAGAGATTATAAAATATGCGGGAGTGAAAAGGAGGGATACCAAGTGAACACTACCTGTCTCAAACTCTCAATTGCCTCGATCCTTTCAAAAAAGGCTCAGAAAGTCCCTTTGAGTCTCATCAAATCCTTGTCCATGATGCAATGTGTGTGTCTAGGATTCTAAATGTCTACTCTCTCTCTCTGAGAATGTCAAACAAGGGCAGGGATTCTAATCCCAGGTTGGCAGGAGATATTTTAAAACATTCCCCTTTGATCTTGTCATAATCCCTTTTAGAAAAGTATTAGGCTCTCTCAGAGAGACCTCATCAAAATGAGATTTGTACAAGAGTCACCACCGATTCAGCAGAGCCGGGCCAAGCCGTTTAGAAGATCATTTTTAAAGGCTCTTTACTTCTCTCATTACTGTAACAATCTGGTGGGTTTTTTAGTCAAGCATCTCAAATCTCAACAAGTCACTCTGGCTATTTACTCGACTCATTTTGTACAGGAATTATTATTACAAGAAGTTATGGGCCCTTAACTGATGATAAGTCCCTTTGACTTCTAGTTCTAGAACATAATATCCAGCCAGACGCTATTAATCCCCTTCTCTCTGCCATAAAAGCCAGGTCTAATCAACCCGTCCTTAGACTAATAACTAACAACTCAGAACGTAGACTCAGCTAGAGAGTTCGAGTTTCGAGTGCTCCTCTCTCTCATTCAAAGAGGTGAGGTAGCATTTATGCAAATCTGACCCACTACTGCATGGTTCCCAAAATCCACTCGTAATTCTAAGACATTAGTGGCCCACATAGCTAAAAACTAAAACTAAACCCAACCTCCCCACAACAATAATGTATTCAGACAGATATTTCCGCAACCATTTAACCCGCTACATGCTACCCGCTTCTTTAAAATACCCAAGCAACACCAACACTCGGGGATATAAAGGTACGGAAATGAGATTTTGCTCCAACGTCCAAAACCCCTATAATAATAATAATACCTACCTACCTTGCTGGCCGGTAATAGCCTGCTCTCGGTCCTGGGGGCTAGAGGGGTATTTGCCAATGCAAGATAAGCCCAAGCCGAGCCCCCTCTGGACTCTCGGATTTCCCTTGTTTCCATTTGAAACATTCATGGAAAGTTGGGAGCTCGGAGGAGGAAGCAATGGTGGCATTATGTACAAGGTAGAATGTTATTAACCGTTCCAGACCTGAGTGAGTGAAACGATTTAACATGCTTAAGAGTAGGTTGTGTAATAACCACGATAATACATTACTCGAGATAACTCAGTGTAGCATGGAGCTTGTGTTTCGGAGGTTGCTGAGCGAGAGAGGGTCATTAGCCCTCAAACCAGGATGCTAAGCTGCAGCCTTAACGGCCTTAAGTCTCCCGATTTATGCATACCTTTCTAATGGCACTCCCTGCCTTCATGAACCTGGACCGAGGAACCACCAAAACTTATGCTCCCAACTAATAAATCCCTACCAGTCCCCACAACTATTTAGCTAATGCTCCTAAGTACACACAGAAACTGGATCTCGTTCTCTAGAATCCACACACAATGCTCGTTTTAAATACAGAGACAGTCTGTAATACATCTGAGAGCGACCGGCTCCGGGCTGTACCCTGTACATCTAAAAGTGATTCAAATATTAATACTCGTGTACAAACCTTCTTGATGATCCCTTGGTTCGTCCCGACAAAAGCGACCGTGTGCTGCTCCGTCACCGCCAGAGCGATGGATGTGAGGAGAGTGTCTGGGAATCGTATCGCGGCGGTTTGGGCGATCGGAATCACTCCAGAGATCTTGAGCCCGACGTCACAAAAGTTTGGAATGTTTCCAGCACCCTGTAACAAGTAATGAAAACGGGGAGGAATTAGCAAAGTATTAAAACCTCATAATTTCAGAGCATGTTCAATTATTATTGGCTCCCACTTGGCATTCAATGCAATCCCAAGGATTCTAGGATATCGGCTTTGAATATCTGGGAATTGTCCCAAGGACTTTTTGAGCCTCTAAAGCCACTTCTTGGAATCCCCGTGTCCTAAAACTTTGAGACTTACGGACTTTGAATGTAGATTATAATCGGGTGGGGTGTGGTGGGTTAGTGAGAAACTATCAAATTCAAACAAAATCCCTGAATGAGTTGAAATTTTACCGAGGAATTTTCAACTACTTTTATGATTTACACTGACAGTTGGACCATTTGGGGATTCTTGTGTTTTTCTCAGGAGCTTAAGGAGGTTCAAGAAATGTGAGAGACCAGAGAGTAGCACATACAAGAGGAGCGGTTAGAGAGAGATGAGCTTTTTGGAGAAATGATAAACGGAGATTAGGAAGTGGAAATCTAACGGGTAGAAAATAAAAGTTGGGATTCTACGAGGAGGTCCAACCTGCTTTCTAGAATGGGCTCAATACATTTTATCCCTTCGATTAAATTCCTCTCTCACAAATCTTTTCCGAATCTGCTAACTGCACTCTTCTTCAACTTTGGAAGAGTCTGCGAAATTCATAGGCTATCTTTTTATATTATGGTCGTCGATTTTTATCCAGATTTGAATATATTATCCAACGTTTTTATACGTTGTATCATTTTCTCTTTCACTTTTGATATCTTACTAATGTAAGTAATGCTTAGAAATAAACAGTTATCCATAAATACTTATAATATAGTCAATTAAATTCTTATCCATAAAAAAATCACTCCAAAAAATTTATTCGTACATCAGTCATTTTATTTTCTCATCAAGATTTTAAATCATTTTAGAGATTGTCGCAAAAATTATGGCAAACCGCTAGTTTCTACCTCCCTGTCCCTATCTACTCTATAATTCCCTGTAAAAAAATGTCAGTCTGTCTATACCCTTCTCCAAAACTCACAAATACTGTACAAATTTTAATGAGCTATTAAGCTCAATCCATTTCCTACACTAAGCAGGCTCGGCATGTAACTATCGAAAAAACAAGTGACCCTTGATCCTCAAAAAGGTCCTTATCAATCAATAGTGGCCCATTAATGGGCCTTGCGACGCCTAGCTACCAATCTAGTACAATTTTCAGTTGTCCTCTCTGAAGTAGAGAATAGCCCACATCCCTTCCGTGCAAAAGCTCCACTGGTATTGCCAAAAGTATTTTTCCAACATTCCGTCAATCATCCAAGCTTAGATTCCATTTCTGCGGTTTCTAATATCATTAGCAGGGAGCTTAGATTTAGTTGAGGAAATAAGCTCATAGCTCACTACGCAATAATATACTAAAGCCCAATTTTACATAACTCATCCTTACGGGGCAAGGAATATAATAATCTTAAACCCTAAGGGAATTGTGGGCTTTAGCCGAGCACAACAACACACACAGCATTTCGTTCATCTCGGCAAATGTGAGTTCCACAACCTCAAATCCAAAAGCTTTCTTGTTTCCATTAGCTAAACGAACTTGTTGCTCAAATCCTGACTGACCTCGCTGGATCTCCTAACCTATAAGCTCTTCCCTATGTACAAGAATCTAGATCCCCTCTGCCAAACCTCCTTATAGTTAAATAAATAAAAAGTTGGGGAAAAAAAGTTGAAGGAAAAAAATCCACGCTGGGAAAATCAAGTGACCGCATTTTTAATTTCTACATCCATGTGTGGCTCTATCAAAAAGTTTCATTGTATTCCTTATACACAATTTCCATCAAGCCCAACCTCCACACAACCCAATATCCTACCTCGCACATTTCTCGTTACCAAAAAGTCCATCGACCTATTCTTACTTAAATACACCGGGCTTCATCAGTCAAGTTGATTTTTTTTTAAAAAGCACACAAAACCCAGCTTAAAATCCCTACTGAAAAAAAACAAAGGCCTATCTATGTCTAGAGTCTAGAGTCTAGCCTCGCCCATATCCAGAGTGATGTTATCATGAGTTGGAAGTCCGGATACAATCGGTCATAAAAGTAATAGAAAAACAATTATAGCTCTCAATCAGAGCTCTCTGATATTTATTTTTTAAATTACGTTTAAATCCACAAGCTCAAAAAGCTAATTGCCCCCACCACCACACTAAGAGGTAGGGAATGAAAGTAGGTAAGAGAAATGAGCCCGGTCCTCCTCTATCAAACCACCATAACCATTAAGAGCCCAATCGTTTACCTCATGTTCCGAGCCCAACCTCAGACTTGATACACTTGATACCCAGAAACGTGGAACAAGTCTTGAGAGGGTTTAATATCCACGCCACACACTACCAAATAATAGTAGTAAGTATTATCAGGGAATTTTTACATAAAAGATAAGATAACTCTCTCCTCCACCACCACCGCCTACAATCTACAATCATCTCCTCTTATTATTAAAACTACAATCCACCAACTACCTTTAATATCTTCCTTTACTTATAACTAAATCCATCTTGGTTATGAGAACGGCCTTTTCTCACACATGCAATAATAATGAAGAGGAAAAAATATATGGCCCCTTACACCCTAAACAAACAAGAACGAGTTGGGCCCTTCGGTGGATATTATGATGACGCACTTGAGCTGCTATATCGGCTCTTATGAATTCATTTTCATGAGTTATAAAACCGGCGTCACACAATCATTTCCCTAAACCAAATATACAAACTCCAGTTTAATTAAATACCCGGCTGGGTTCATTCTGATTTGGGGTATTTTATTTTATTGCACCTCGTTTTATACTACGAGCCCTTATGACCTTCTTTGTCCACTTTCCACCTCTGTAATCCATTTTAGCATCTAGGATTTCCATTTCTTTGTCACATTGTAAGTCTGAGAATCTTCTTAAAATAAGCTCTCTATATTCAGCTGTATAAGAGACCATAAAGTTTTTTCCCCCTAAACACTAGAAATTAAATGGAGTCTAATCGGAAATCAAGAATCTAGTTCCACTTCCATCTCTGTAGCTAGTAACACGTAGTGGAGTCTCCTCAAGAAGGGACGTTAACAAAAGTTCAAAGAGTTGAAATGCCAATGACGTCGGCCCGTTAAGATAATCAAGAAATGGAGATGATTACATTAGAATTTAGAATTCGCTTTTTCTCCATCTTCTTAGCATTAAGATAATACTAAGCCGGCACAGAAATCCATATTTTTTTCTCTTTAGGAAGATAATGGTGAAACGAGGAGCCCACCTGTAGAATCTACAATCCATCGATAGAGATGCACTTTAGTCAAATTCACTTTCCATCTCTTATCTCCTCCAGACGACCATGATAGCAAAAGGGAACTGAGATTTGACAAAGAAGCTTCATCCCACAGCAGCGATGCTCTGAAGTCTGATCCCATCCTCAACTTGGTCAAGCTCAAAAGAGACGAGAGGGATCCAAAATCCCCGCAAAACAAGTTGAACCATTCAATCAGAATCAAAGAGTTCCAAGTTTTTTCTTCTTTTTCAAACTCTATTTATAAAAAGAGGCTGGAGATGGATTGACAAATAGTAATCCAACAGGGTGAGGAAGTCCCTTGACTTTTCAGAGAGAATACCTGAGAGACAGTCTACAGTCACTCAACCTTAGATACAGTTTGTTAGTGATATCGGGATGCCCTATATTTTTTTACCCTACCCGGCCTTGTCCATCTCGTACTAAATCTCGAGGAAAAGACGGAGACTCTCTGTTCATTGTAAGATGCTCTTGGCTTTAAAAAAAATTACTTCTTATAAACCTTTCTGGGCTCTTGGAAGACCAAGAGGAGTGTTAGTTGCTGGGAGATTTTCTCCAGGATCTTTTTTTTCGATACTTGATACGAATTGTTAAGAAAAGCTCCTGGAGAAGAATATCTGGAGCAGAGTAGTAACTAGTAGGAGGATAGATTATTTCTTTTAGATTTTGTTCATCTCGACAACTCGTAGTTCCAATTTCATGGTCCACTACCGTTTACAAAATAAGCCCGAGTCTCCCACTTATTCCTACGGACAATAGGAGAACCCAAAGGGCCTTTCTTCCGGAATGTCCCTATCTGACCGTGTTTTTAGTATCCGGAGATAATCCATACCCTGAAGGGCATTGGTGGGTAATCTACCAGAGAGGAATAGGATAGTAAATTACATGCATATATCATATCCTATATATTCCAGGTAATAGGGACAGTCTCTGAGAGTGACATGTACAGTTCCAGTTTCAATTAGTGACTCGCTGGAGACCATTGTCATCAAAGAGGCTCGTCTAAGCTTTAGCCTTCCTAATTAACCTCAAAAACTTGCTACTGTACAGTCTAGACTCTGCAACGGGTATTCTTCCTCTATAATAACATGTAGAATAGCTGCGTCTCCAAATTGAGAAACCTGCTTTTCCCTTCCAGCAATTAATGAAATGTCACGGAATATCCATGAATGAGAATGAGAAAAGCAGAAGCGAGCTGGAGACTACTGGAGAGCTGGGCCCAGGAGGTAATCTTATAAATTCCTATGTTGATCCCATTGCTAAGCATGAGAGAGAATGATACCTTTTGGGATCGGACCAATTAGATACAAAGGGAGGACGGACTGTTGTCAAATGACTTGCTTATTTCAACATGAGCGGTCGTAAAATTTAATTGAATCACAGTCACAGCTTTTCCCCTTCGTTTAGGACCAAGTTTTTCTCTCAGCCCTGTCACTCTCGTCAACACGGGACTCGACTCTGGTCTCTTATTTTTTGCGCCCAAGCCATGTCGAGAGATTCGACAAGCTCCAGTTTCCAGAGTGCCTGTCCAATAACCGCACAGGCTATCAGACTAAACGTGCACATCAATTTTTTTATATCATCGACTAATATTGACAAGATATACCCGTCTACTTAGTATTCATTAATGAAGATATTAAGTTGAGAATGGTTAGCATAATCTGTGGCGGCTGTTCCCAAGCTTGTAGTTATAGTTGTTATGAGAGCGCATAAAATATTTCGGCTCCATTCTGGGAACAACTTCTGGGACTCTTGTAAATCAGCAGGGAGCTCAAGAACAAAGTGGCCGAAGTTTAGTGGTTACAGGTAAATGGCAAATGATTCCCATGACTCCGACCTTAGAGTTGCAGGTCGTCATAACATTTTGAGGATGGATGTTTTGAGATTTTTCGTACAACTCTTTGGTAGATTAAAAATACTAGTTCCTATCTCATCTACCCTCTCGGACTTTACAAATGAGTAGATATTCAGCTAATTTTATTACTATGGGAAAAATGATAATGGGTGGTATGTAAACTGTAAAGTCAGAGAGCCTTGCCACGCCGTGAGGATTCAGGATGACCAGTCCACTCTACGAGGCTGACAGTCTAATCTAAAGCCAAACACGAGCCCAATCAAAGCTTTATCAAAAGTCTCTGACATCATTGTAGCTTTTGTGAGTTGTAGGTCTTATTAGATGTTAAGACCTACGGTAGAATTATTACTTTTCACTTAATATTTGCCTTATATTTGAATTCATGACAATGTGTGACA
>JAQFYM010003498.1:0-18454 GCA_034694785.1 Agrenia bidenticulata | reverse complement strand
AGACCCCCCCCCCTTAAATTCAGGCGTAAAAAAATTTTGGAAGGGGGGGTTTGTCCCCCCTATCCCCCCCTAGCTACGCCTATGATGCAAATATATGTGCAAAATGCATATTAAATCTATTTTGGTCTTTAAACCGTGCAACAAACTTTTCAATATACTAAAACAAAAGAATTGCCAAAAAAACGGCGATTAAGGGCATGTGCGAAAAAATGCTTAAGTATGTTTTAAAAGGTATAATAATATAGCATTACGGTTATGTAACAAAATTATTATAATTTATTGACTTTTTGTAATAGACTAACGTATTTTTTTTTGACAAAGAAATCACTTAGGTCCCTTATCATGTACGCAAAAAACACATAAGTGCTTTTGTAATGGTTTTTTTGTACCTAGCTCTGCACTTTGGTATAGAAAATACTAAGCAATTAAATTATGTGCGATTAAAACACAATGGGCTTTTTGAAAAAAATACTATGGGTAAAATATAAAAATACCAATGTATTTTTTTCGCACATGCCCTGAAACGCAAAAAACTGGTGATTTAAGTTAACTGTTTGCATTTTATATAAGCGGCATTTATTTATTTTGATGATTACTGATAGCTTTAATTATGTAAAAACGATTTATATTGATAACATAGATATTATATGCTAGTAAGTTTAGTAAATCAAACCTTTTTTAGTATTATTAGTATTATAAAGACAAAAAAATACAAAGTGTGGTATACATAATGCTATATAATATATATTTTTACCAGAAAATTTTTGCAAATACTTTTATGCTACGAGAGCACCATTTTAAGGCCGAATTCGAAGAATTTACCATTGAAATTTTGTATTTACATTTTTTCAAAGGAATAAAAAATACCGAGGGAGCTTCATTTGATCCAAATAATTTTAATGGAGTAAATTTTTTCCATTAGGAAATCAATATGGAGTAAAAAAAAAATTCCAATGGAAAGTTTTTTTTTACATTGGAATTTCTGACAGTGCAATTTGGCCTAGAAAATACCAATGGGGATTACCGAACGCGGCTTTAGTCGTATTTTACTGACGTGCATGCAGACTACTAATATAAAAAAAGTTTAAATGTTTATCTGCATAAAATTTTTAATTATATTTAGGCAAAAGCTTAGTGAGATTAGTTTTTTTTTTTGTGTCGTAAAATATGTAAATTTTTAATAAAATATTAAAAAAAAAAGTAAGACCTAAATAACAAAGTTTATGTTAAAATTTGATATTTGAACAAAAAATGAACATTAAATACTTGATTGCATTATTATTAAAGATTAGGACTAGCTTTATCTAATATGATTTAGAGTTAGGTTTTTTTCGGGAAACAAAGATACTATGGGTGCATCTTAAAATATCATGGTACCTTTGCATTGATTTTTGTCTATAGTGACAATGTGACATGATATTTTTACGATATTAAATGAAAACAAGGCAATCCGGCATCGGGTATTGGCAAAGCATGATTTATCTTATAATATACCATGATATTCTAAAAAAAAACTATGTATCAGATACAACGTACAATAAAAAACAAAAATTTGCGAAACAATTTCATATAGGGTTTTGCGCTTGCAAATGTAAATGTAAATTTTTATTACCATGGTGTTTTTTAGAAGTGTGATTTTTTTTACAAATGTTAAATTAAATAAGATGGTATATGAAAATAGCACAATAAAAAAAACCGGTACACAAGAGTGGTAAAATACCATAGTTCCCATATACAAACGCACACGTAATGTATGCAACAGAAATTTACAATAGCTTATTGCGAAAAAACTACGTAAAAAAATAATTAAAATCCCTATCCATGACACCAGTTGTCTTGATATTTAATACAAAACAGTTATGCTTTTTTGGCAAAAAGATCCAGCTGAAAGAAATCTATAAAAATGCAATTTTTACAAAAAATATAAAGATAAACACGTGATCTTTGCAATTGATCTATCTTGCTCACCATAACTTTTTTTTTTGAAAAAAGAATCCTTAACGGAATAATTTTCATTGAGGTAAACTGTCAGAGTTAAATATTTTACTGTATGTCGTATTTTAAACCAATAAGGGTTTGAGTTATAGAAAAACGCGGAACTAGATATAATAACCTTTTTAAAGCAACTCGACTTCTATGAGACTTTTAAAAGCTAGATCTATTCAATAGTTTTTTTTTACATTCTAGATAAACACATGAATAATTTTTTTGCAAAGTTTATGTTTTTTACACATATAGTTTTATGCTATTTTAAGAAAAAAAAATTCTACACGTTTAAGAAAAATTGTGTTTTAAGTAGTATTTTGTTTTTGCGAATAGGTTAAAGCTGCTATACACTTCCTAAAAAACATACCGATTTTTTTATAGTAAATTTAGATTTTTAAAGAAACTAAAATGTCATATTGAAAGATGAAGTATAATGAACATGTGTTGTTGTACGACCCGATATACACAAAAAATCTCAAGTAAAATATTCAAATGTAGTAGCTGGCTATCATTTTTTTTGTATCATTGTAGCAAATTAATTTATATTACAGTCACACAATTAATAAGTAAGGATAAATTGTAGTCTGGGTATAAAAATTTTTAGTGTTCAAGGGATTAGCGCATCGATAAAAATACCACAACCGCACAATAACTCATAGACTGAAAACAACATTTTGCTGCTTTTACTTGACTTATGAAATAATTTTATTAATCTAGGATGCTTATAGACATTTACTATTATATATATTATATTTAAAACAGGAATTTTGCACTAACTTGGCTTATCTATATCCTCAGATACATTTTTTGATTTCTTCTTACAAAATGACACTTTTTCGCACGAAAAAGCAAAATAATGCGATATTAAAATTTTTAATAAATGGTTTTTAGGACCCTGTACAATATATAAAAAAAATATATACATAATCCAATCGCTTAATATACGATAGCAAGTATACGTCATTTTAACAAGCATCGAGCTTGAATATTCAGTAAAAAAATATAATTTATTATTATTTTGTCATTGTAAACTTTGTTCCTACAACCATAAGTTTTGCTTTTTTTTTCAAAATAAAGCATATATGAGTCAAAATGTAAAAATAAAACGTGCAATAACTAAGTAAAAATAATTTTTACGCGAAAAAAAATAAGTTTGTATCATATTTAAACAAAAACAAAACCTTACGATGTTGTTGGCGATTAACATGGAGTCTTTGAATTTTGCAATTTGTAAAAAAGAACAAAAAAGAAATAAATAAATGCCAAACAGTTGCTTAAACAGCAGAAAATGCGTTTTTACGCAATTAATATCTTGTTGCATTTAGACGTCATTTAGATCGGTAGGTTATATGATTATGTATACAAACTAACAGATTTAAAATTACTCTTATTTTATCGAGCGCGTGTTACAGCGTGCAATGTATGCAACGATAAAGAAAAGGCTTTATTTACAAAGTAGAAATTAAATGGACAGTAAAAACTTGCATTTTTTGCTCACTACTAAAATAGGAACAAGTAAAACGTACATTTTGTATTACACTACACGCTTTATGCTTGCATTTATAGTGCATAAAGATAGACTTACGTATGTTTTTAAAGTTCATGATGCGTTATATAAAAGCTACAAAAATTTGGGGAAAATGACCAAAAAACCCCAAAAAACCCAAAACTATATTTTTTTAGTTTTGGGGACACAAAATCAATCCATAAAAGAACAGCAGAAAAATTATAAATAGAATTATTTAATGTGTTCGTGTGTAGCAATTTTTTTAAATTTACATATAACCTATGCCTAAAAAATGTTCAAAAAAAAGCCAAAATCCGCAAAAAAAAACAAAAAAGTCGTTTTACAGTTTTTAGGATATGTATTGTGTGTTAAACAATAAAATTTAATAATACACGGCAATTAGATAAAAATAAAAAAATCTTTTTATACGTAAGATGGACAAGCGCCATGCAAAAATATATTATTTTTTGTAGTTAGTAAATCTTTTTAATGCGGGCAACTAATTTTTCGCTGTTTATTTTAAAAGGCTCTAAGAATTAGAAAGAAGCCGCGTACTAAAGAAAAACATTAATCAAAAACTAACAAGAAAATATGCCATAAATGTAATACTTATAATAAAAAAAACTTTTAATAAAGAAAAAAGCAGCAAAATATACTTTAGAATTGCATTTTATAAGTTTATGCGTTACGCTTAAATTTGTCACCGTCGAATTTTTTGAAACTACATATTATAATTACCTAAAAAAACCTACTGTTCAAATGTTTATTAGTTGCGAAATATTGTATTTTTTCATTCTGGTCTTCTTTTCTGTTAATTTTTTTATAAATACATTTGTCAAAAAATTGAAAAATATCCTGTAAAAGGAATAGTGGCATAAAAAGAATAATACAGAAACATTTTCTTGCTTTAAATAGAGTTTACATAGGATAATCAAGTTTTATTAGATTTTTGTTCTTTGATAAGTGGGATTTGCAAGGTTAAATGTTTATTTAGTTTTTTTTTTTTTGCATTATCAATTAGATACTGCATATAATATGCGCAAAACATTTTTTGATGCATTTGTTTTGCAACTAATGTTCCTTGTGGTTTTTATGACCATGATTTTACAGTTCAATAGCCTTTTTTATTGTTTAGTTTATTATATAAGTAATGAAAACGCTTCAGACTAGCATAAAAAAGTTTTTATGCAACATAAAAACATACAAATCACTATTAAAATACACAGACACTTAGCATAAATTGCATTTTTGGAATTTCTAAAATCCCCAAAACAAAGTCATAAAAAATGCCCATTTTTCCCCAAATTAGGGATTTTGGGGATTTGGCTTTTTTCTCCCAAATTCTTAGGCCTGGCCATTACACATATATGTGTAATGGAAAAAAAATAAATTTTAAGCTGTGTCGAATTTAAAAATAAATTTGAAAAATTTTACAATAATTATTTTTTTGAAAACTTTTATCTAAATCAAATTACAATTTTCTAAAATTTACCCTGAACTCCTTTAAGGGTTAAAATATTACAGTAATACCACTATTTTTGTTTTAACAAACATTTCGAACCTTAGTTCATGCATTATATATACATTTTACTTCATATATTTCTAATTGCAAAAAAATAACAAAAATTATTTTTTTTGTCTTTTTAGATAAAATAACTTATTTGCAAAATTGCAGCCTCTAATCATCTGTAAAGTGCAATATTTTTTGTGGTATATACACGACTTAAACAATATTTTATAATAATCACTGATTTTGGACAATCAACAACAATTTATATTAGTAACAACAAATAAAAACCTGAATTATACGGTTGCCGTGTATTATTGAACTTTTTTAAATGCAAAAATTGTTTTTTTTCGTCTGGTAAACCATGCATGGTGTAATAAAACTATGTACAAATACGTGCGTGTGCATTGTATAATAGTCAGAAAAAAGGTATAAAAATAAATTAAATCAGTCATTCGTTGAGACCCAACTAATAAAGCAACGATAAATTAATGATATTCATGCACAGGATGTTTTTTTCTACAAATACAATAAAAATAATACAGTATATTTAAAAGGTCTCATCCGCAATACCCACTCGCCCGCCCATCCTGTATTTTCTTTATAAACCGGTAATATAGTATTAATAAAAATGCAAACTTAGCGTGCCTTGCGTAAATGGGTAAATAAAAAAAAAAACTTTTTTTTCAGGCATATATAGTTAATATATTTATTGAATTTGTGTTAGCATATTAACTATATTGATTTATTTGTAGATTTACATAATAATTTGAATTACTATATGAAAATAAGCATTAAAATTTAAAAACAACCAAAAGTTTCATACCTAGCAAAAATAAAAACGTAAAATAACAAAGTCTCTTTTCTTTTAAAAAAAGCTGGTAAACTATATGTAAACATAAACTAAAGTTTTCTTGTTTAAATGCTAGAAAAACATTTGCATAGGCCAATGCGAAATATACCCAGCAAAAAATGATGCTTTTATGCTTTATATATTCTTATAAGTAATCCTGATGTTTTAAACATATCAAAACATATGATATGTATTTATAAAAAAAAACATTCAAATGAAGCCTTGATCCAAGCACATATTTTTTAAAAAAAATACTTAAAAGAAGGGGCACCCATCAAAAAAGTGACGTCGGGCCCCCAAGATTGTAGGCCGCCCCTGTTCATACGCATATATGGACAATAAAAGTTTTTTTTATTGTTTTTTACTTTTTTTAATAAATTTGCTTTGCTGTTTTCGCAGACAGCAACATATTATACACATCTTAAACAACCAGCATATTTAATTTTATAATAATTATAGCATTTACCGATTTTATCACATAATTTTTGTTTATTACATATTTTTGGTTTTTCATCTATTGCAAAAATTATAATATTGTTATTCTGTTTTTTGATGTTAAAAATATGATTAAAGATTTTGGTTAAGCTCAATAAAAAAAAGGTTGAAGTTGACATGTTTTAAATATAACTATATGACTTGGATTTTAATCTTGCGAACGTTGCATCTGTAGCTATGAACAGTTATTTTAAACCCTATTATAAGCACAAAAAAGTATATATTGTTAGACGGTTGCACTTTATTCTAAATTGAGGGTGACTGAACACATTATTATGTACTAAAATTTATTGATTAATATATATTAGCTTCAAAATTAAAAAATAAGCAGCGGCGACTGATATTCCATATATGCATTCTTGGTATAAAAAAAATAATTTATAGTTAAAAAAAAATCTTTGATCCATACTAGGTATACGCTAAACATAATTTGTGTTTTTTTCGTTTGGAATCTCAATTGTTTACATTTATACCTTTTAAGTATACATATTTTTGACGCAAAACTCTATAATTTTTTTTTATAGACATCTATCCTTTGCGTTCTATTTTTCACAATAAAAAAATATTTTGGATGTATGGTCTTAACATTGTTCAGTTGTAAATTTCATTACAAGTAGAGTAAGATACCAAATAAAGATAAACCAATCAACAAATTAAAAAAATTTAGTATATGTTTTTATTCATATATATGCACAGACTTCCGGTTTTCATAATATAACAAGCTTTTTAAATGTAAATTCAGGCTTATTTCTGTGTCGCTTGATTTTTCTTGTATATCATAATACTTTTACATCGCTTGAAAAAAAATACAAATTATTACACCCCCTTATTTTTCAGCAGACTGCAATTTGTGTTTTTATAAAAATTTATTTTTTTACCGAAAAAACAAAAACAAGACCTACACAACTTTTTTTAAAAAAATAGTTTTTTTTGATTTCTCTTTAATGAGTGCAAAAAATCTAAATTTGCAAATTAAATGTTTATCAATAAAAACTTGTTTATACTGTCTTTTTTACATTCAAGCGATAATGCAGATACTTACGCTTTCATAAATACTGCGATCCTACAAGAAAAAAACAAAAAACATATAAACAGACAGAGCATATAAAAAACCCATACAGTAATTAGGTATTTAAATGCAATTTGCATTGCGGGTACCCCTTTTAAATTTTTAGAATATAATATGTCATTGCCGTAAAAGTAACATACAGATATGCTGCAATGTTTATACTGTTATAGTAGAAACCTTTTACGTATAAAAATTTATATCTAATATATAATTTACTACTGTAAAATACAGTGCGCAAAGCGTTAAAATGCTGCATCAAGTCTTTCCTAATAATGCTCAAATCTACTTAAAATGCACTGTCAAAATATTGAAAAGCCAATACACAAGCAAAAAGTAAGAGCGTGTTTTTTAGAAATAAATGTACCGCGCATAAAGTGAAACCCGTGCCTAAAACGACCCCCCCCGGGGGAAATACTAAGGTGTTTATAATAGTAAAAAAACAACAACAACACTATATAAAAACAATTTTATGATATTTTTATTACGAAAAAAATATTTTTTTTTCTGTGCAATATATTTCCTAACATGTAAATTTGTATTTTTTGCGTAAAATAGTAATTAAACCCTTTTTTAGATACTTAAAAATGTTTAAAATATTCTTTTTTGATTTAATCTTTGGATATTGACTTGTCTAAAAAAATTCTATTTTTCGGCCCAGGATATTGCTCTACGACTGAGGGTCGCTCTATGCGCACCTCAATAAATACCGAATGCAAGGTAATTTTTATAACATGAAAAAAAATTGGAAAAAAAATAAAGCACGTGTATCTGTATATAAGACGATAAGGACTATGCGATACGCGTACAAGTTTTAAAGTTTTTTTTGATCACGTTCAAGTATTGTAATTTCCAAAAAATAATAAAATTAGACTATTTTTTTTTATTTTATTTACTGTAAAAAGAAACCTGTAATTTAGAAGAGAAAAACGAATTTTTTATATTCGGCAAAATTTACCAAAGTTATTTTTTTTTTACAAAAAGCCGGAAACCCAGGATTACCGGCATATATTATGACAAACCGACTCGGGTTATTTTTTTCTGTACAATTGCGACCGAGTCCGAGACCGGCCCTGTAAATCGGCACCCGGACCCGGAGTTTTGGGGTCCGGTAACATACCGCATTAAGCCCACATGTTTTTTTTTTCACACTTACATTATTTTAAACCTGAGATTTGCCTAAGCTGTGCACTTGACGTTATAGAGCGTAAAAGAAAACTTATTCAATCAGCTGGAATTAAAAAGTTCGGCTGTTTTACGTTTTCTTGTTTTCTGTTTCTTTCGTTTTATACATAACCATTTCCTTAAATGGAACAGACTGCGAAAAAAAACATTGCGATGGTCATGAATAGAAGTTTTACTGCACTCGAAATTTGAAGGTTGCGTTTTTTTTTTCAGGTTTTAATTCTGATTTTATTTAAAAAAAGGGTGAAAATTTCTTAAATGAAGTGCATAGGAAGAAAAAAGAAATATGTAGTGGCCAGAGTTCTGTTTATTTGGTTTATCTAGCATACGAAATTACATGCCTACGGAAATATATATATTTGTAAATCTGAGTATTCTAGATCTGAGTTTGGAAAGTTAAAGGTTCATATTTATTTTATTTTTTAGGGCCTTTGATTTAAGGCTGGTTAGTTTTTTGCGTACTTCAATCTCTAATTCCGCGGTTTTGTATACTAAGAATACTGATACGATGAATTATCTAAATTATGAATTCCAATTTTTCTGCCTTTACGAATACTTTATTTTTCGAATGTTCATATGATTTTATATCTAATTGCCAAATACCAAAACTGTCAAACCATCTTTAATTACGAATCCGAGGAGAGTGGTGCACCCATATAATAATATATTTTTGATGGTTTTTTACAAGAACGTTACACAGACAGGATAAAGGCCGTAATAAAAAGTATATCTATGTTTGATTTCATTAGATCTAATAATAATACAAGATTTCTGTTATGAGATGCATAATTTTTCTTTGTAGATTTTTTTATTTAAATGTCGGATGTACATTGAAATCAACCGTTATTTTCGTAAATCTTATACATAATGTAAAAAATAAAAGTCCCAAATTATTCAATTGCTTTTTTGCACCCACGTTTTTATTTTTAGAAAGTTTTACATAAAGGGCAAATTTTAGAATTTTTAGTAAAAGAGAGCTAATTGAAAATATTAAACCAAACTGTACTTATTTTTGGTTGATGTCGTATTAATTCTTGAATAAAATTATAAACAAAGTTTTTTATAGAATACGATGACTTCAGTAAATAGCAGCTTTGGCATGTTTAAAAGGCTTTATAGCGAGTTCATTACAAAAATACGATGTCATGACTACATACAAGTTGTTACAACTTATATACGAGTCTTTGGTTTAATCTGGGACATAATAATTTAAGGGGTGCTTCTTTTTAAGCCGCAGTTATTGTTTTGAACTAGAAAATTCATAGGTCTGTGTAGTTTAAAGTCATATAAGTATTTATAAAAATCATTTATGCCGAGTTTCTTGTTGATTTTATTACACAAGATAGTATTGAAAAAGAAGTCTATTTTACAATCTAGTAAAATTATATTTAAGCGCAATATCTATTTTAATTACCGAAAAAGCCAATACATTTTATTAAATTAGTAATAATTTGCTTACACAAGCTTCCAATCTTAAAAATAATCTTACCCTTATCTTTAATTTATTGTAATGGGTGTAGGCAGCATGATACATACAAATATTCCCCGTAAAAATTATAGGGGTATAAAAGTGTATAATACTGCACAAAAAAAGAATCTGGATACATTTCACATAAACAGCGTAAGTTCCCATAAGCATCTGATTTAAAATCCTAGTTTGGTATCAGGTAAAAAAGCTGAACGATATTTAGTATTGTAATTTTATACATAAAAAATAGATTAAAAATGTCTATTTCGTACAGTTCATGTAAATAAACAGCATCCCTGATATTTTTTGACAAACCTGATTAAAAAATAATAAAAAAAGATCAAGTAATATTGTCAGAAACAAGGTTTAAATATACAGCAAAATACAAGAAATCATGGTCCTAGGAATTTGAGATATATTCTGCCGTCCAAGTAAAATAGTCCGCCAAGTGAGCTTGGACTAGTCCAAGCTCCCTTTGACTAGTACAAGCTAACTTTGACTAGTCCAAGCTCACTTTGACTAAAAAGTTAGCCAAGTAAAATTGGTTGAAGTTTTGATTATACTTGGACTAGTCCGATTAAGATGCGACTAAATTTACGCCAAGCGAGTTATATTGAAATACTCGGACTAGTCCAAGTGAACTTGGACTAAACATACGCCAAGTGAGTTTTATAGATTTACTTGAACTAAACTTACGCCAAGCGAGTTTTAGTTGAATTACTCGGACTAGTCCAAGTGAACTTGGACTAAACATACGCCACGTGGGTCTTAAAAATTTACTTGGACTAAAACAACGCCAAGTGAGTCTTACGATATACTCGGACTAGTATAAGCGCACTTGTACTAGTCCGAGTAAATCAATAAAACTCACTTGGCGTTTTTTTAGTCCAAGTAAATCTTTTAAACTCACTTGGCGTATGTTTGTCCAAGTTCACTTGGAATAGTCCAAGTATTTCAATAGAACTCGCTTGGCTAAAGTTTGGTCCAAGCTCACTTGGATAGTCCGAATATTGTAAAAAAAACACGCTTGGCGTATTTAGTCCAAGCTAACTTGGACTAGTCCGAGTAATTCATTAAAACTCACTTGGCGTAAGTTTAGCAAAAGCTCACTTGAACTAGTCCAATATTCTCAAAATTTCAGCCAATTTTACTTGGCTAACTTTTTAGTCAAAGTGAGCTTTAACTAGTCCAAGCTTACTTGGCGGATTATTTTACTTGGACGGTTAAATATACAAATACGTATAAATTTATAAAAATATTAACATTCTATAAGTCCATATATATTTATACTATAAATATATTATTAAGAAAATCTATCGCGTGTTTATGTGGTATTCTAGCAAAATATATACTTTACTCAAAAAAATGCCTACAAGTACCCTTTACAAATTTCATTTTGTTGGTTTTACACCCATAATTTTTTTTAACTATAAAATTTATAAAATTTATGAAATATATTTAAGAGTCACTTGACATATGATAATAATTTACTGCAATACATATACTGTTATAGCAGTATTGTTTTCCGTCGGTGATTTCCGTCATTAAATAATTTTTTTTTTATACCATGTGCAGTTTTTTTTTTTTTGTAATTAAATAAAAAATTTTAAAGAATATAAACAAAAAAGTATAACTAATTCCTAAATCTAAAAATAAATAGGTTAAAAGAGACGTTTGTTTTTCTACATATTTTGTATTAAAATTTATATGAATTTTTTTTACATGAATAAACATATCTTTTTGAAAAAAAAACATGAATAGTAAAAAATGAAAGATGTGTATTATGCAAAAATGTTGCTGACTTTAATTGTGCATATTTTTTGTTGGTATTACAAGTATATAAATTAAAAAATTATTTTAAGGATATATATATTTTTTCTATCTAAAATAGTTACATAAAAAAATTTTTAAAGTTTAGCCAATATATTTTTAAAAACAGATTAAAATACATAAAAAGTGTTTTTATGACAACTTTAATACATTTTTTACTTTAAATGTACAAAAATGATTATTCTAAAGACAATACATTTATTTTTATACAAATAAAGGTAAATAAAAATATAAAATATGCAAGAGCGTAACAAAAAAAAACATTTAATTTTACTGCAATACATGTGAAAAATGCTTCGCTGCGCCAACACATATATTGCAAGAAATTGTATATAAATACTTATTATAAGATTATGAACAATTATTCATATATTTGGAAGTGAGTTTTTTAGTAAATATCTAAGAGTATACACAGAATATTTTTAACTGCACAGTAATACATGCCACAGTGTATTTTTTTTTTTTATTTTACTCATGTAGCATTCTTTTTACTTGTTTTTTTGTAAGATTTAATTTCTTTGATATAAAACAAGAGAAAAGTTTAAAAAAATATAAAGATTCACAAAAAAAAATTACAAAAAAGACAAATATGCATAGTAAAGGTGATTTAATATTTGTTGTCTATATATATAGATATATTACCAAAATTAGTTTTTAAATACTTATACACAGAATGTAAATAACTTCTTGATATAAATAGAAAAGAATATTTGTAAATGATAAACTGTATACGTTTTACTTACAAAGAGCAGCAGCAATATATCTTATAAACCTGGTACCTCTTTATTTTTTTGTACATAGGCGTAAAATCTTGTATGAATAATTTTTAAACAAATACTTTATTTAAATCTAAAATACATAAATACCAAAAAAATTACAGAGTGCACTATAAATATGATATATGTCGAAAGAAAACATTCATAAATTATAAAAATTGATTTTTCGCCAATTTGTAAAATAAGTTAGCATATGAATACTTTTTAAAGACCTTAAATTTGTTATTGGCTGCTAGTGAACTCGCCAACACGCCTTGAACGAAGATATGCTAAACTTTTACAGAGCAAGTTTTTAAAGCCTTTTTTTTAAAAATGACAAGAAAAAATATTTAAGCCGTTTACGAAACTTTTATGGTATAATAATGCCGCATTGTGTGTCATTAGAGTACTGGTAACTTTCCCTTTTTTTGTCGGTAACATAGCCCTATCACTTATCTACCCCGTCTTTAAACGTACTACTATTTATATAAAAATTTTTTTATGGTTGTGAATCTATTTATTATTTGATGATAAGGCGTTATCAAATAGCTTTTTTTTCTTTTAAAGGCGAATTCAAGCGTATGGAAGTATATTTTAGCCTTTTTGGCATGTTCAAAACGGCCTTCTATTTTGTAAAAAAATTAGTAAACAGCAAATTAATTAAAAAGATAAACAAGGAAAGTTGTCAAAATAAACTTGCCCAATATTTTTATCTCCTCTAGTTGTATATAAATACTTTTTAAAAGGCTTTAAATCATCTCTTTTTATTTAAAAATGAACAAAAAAATTATAAAAATAGAAATGAATACACAGAAAATATTTTTTAATAGGGGAACATACAGACTAAAGCTAAATTTTATCAACACTTTTATATTGTAGTTAAATTGCAAATTTATACTTCTTTTAAAAATATAAATGTTATTTGTAAATTAAATAGAAGAAAAAATATTTGGTATAACATAATGCGTTTTTAAAAAGCAGAACCCATATTAAATCATACTAGATGTGTTTGCTATACACCGCTTTTTTGTTCGGTAAATTTTATATGAATACTTTTCGCAAGATATGAATTTAGTTCAAAGAAAATCAATAAAGAAATTTTAAAATAGAAAAGTTTTCTTTAAAAAAACTATGAATGAGGCAAAAAAATAGGTAACTTGTTTGCATGCCTGGACTCTATAGTCGTAGAGTTTATCTGCATTCTAGCAACACATAAATTATGATGCATATTTTCGTCATCCAAAAAATGCGAATTTTCAATTTTCAAAAGTTATTGTTACAATTGTTACGACTTTTATAATTTTTTTTTATAAAAAATTTTGCAGATATCAAAATTTCGAAAAAAAGAATGATGGTCAATATTATATATTTTTACAAATAACTACAGTTTAAAAAGTGATTTACGAAGTTTTGCGCTACTTTTTTTTGATTTTTTGATTTTATGCCATATTTTGTTTTTTTATCATTAGGATCAGTGTCAAATCTAAACTAACTTTGGAGGGGGGGGCAAAATTTTTTACCGACCCTCAAGATATTCCATGTCCAATTTCAATCATAAAAAAATATTCACAGCATTTTTAGATTTATCATTTTGCACCAGCGTTGTTAGTTTTGCATACACTTGTCTCTTGAATTTTGCCCTCCCTTTACCACAGGGCAGAAAAAAATTAATAAGGGGGCTGCAGCCTCCCCCCTAAGTTCCCCTGCCCTAAATGCGGGCTTGTACGGCATATATGCAATATTTAAACGAAAAAACGGTTTTTTTTGTTTAAAAAAGAATTATCACTTAGTTGAAAAAGATAAATATTTTAATAATATAAATATGCAAAAATATCAAAAAAACAAAAAATTTATACGCAAATTTGTAATATTATGCGAAAAACACAAAAAAAGCAGTTTTTGTCTTCTTAGTGTACGCTTTCATATGTAAAAATATATAAAATTTACTTATATTGTAATATAAATGTTTTTTTTTAATAAAATAGAAAAAATTTTCCGATTAAATATATTTTTTATTTATCTATACAGCAAATGTCGTAAAACGTATTTTTATCAAGTTTTCTTTTTTTGTTTTTTCTAATCTAAAGTGTATAATTAGGGCTTGTCCAAAAAAATGCATACGTAAAAAAAATAAAAATGCATTTATAAAATAATCCGATGAAAAAGATATGCGTAACAAAAAAACGATGATGTTCGGAGTTTGCAAATACACAAAATAATCATTATAAAGTTATAATATTTTCTATAAAAAATAATGTCTAGCTTTTAACTATAAAATGCCTCGACATTTTATTAACGACAATGATATAGGTTTTTCTGGGATTATTGTACGTGAATACTATGTTATCGTAACAGTTCTTACAGTTTAAATTATTACTATACGACGATACGCAAGAGAAAGGATTGCCACTAATGTCTTATATCTTATGCGAGTTTTTTTGTAGTGTAAAATTACTTGAAAAGAATATTAAATAAATTTCAACTTAAATAATCTTTGGTAAATGGTAATTTTTTACACAAAGCAACATCAGTTTTCGTGCAATCGGTAAGATTTGTTATGATTTGCTTACCCTGAAAAAAACTTTTTAAAAGATGTTTTGTTTAAATTTAACAATATTTTTAGTAAAAAGCCTGAATATATAAAAATAATATTCTTTTAAAAAATATAGTAGAATAAAGAATTTAAATGGGTCTATTTTTCCTATCAATAGAACAAAATTGAATTATGTGCATCTGTAAATTACAGCTCACAATATAAAAAACGACGCGGTTCGCATTTGAAAGCTTTAGTTAAAACTTACGCTGACTTTTTACAATATTTATCTGCTGGTACTCGTGACATCTGCGAAATAAAAACTACTCTTGCAGCTTATTCATTGCGAGGTGACAAAATAAAAATTTGTCATTTCCGTTTGATAAAAAACAGCGTACTTATCTAGCATTCGACGACACAGAACTTTATTAAATGCGCCTCGACACAAGGATAGGCTTTCAAAACAAAAAACTATCTTTATAACTAAAGAAAATAGTCGTTGTACAATACGCTAGTAAAAAGGTTTATATAAAGATGTTGAACTCCAGGATATATACAAAATACCCTCTATTTTACACTTATTGTATTTTGCAAAGAAAACTTATAGTATATTTGAGCTATATAGTGCAATTCTGCAGCAGAACATTATTTGAAAATTTAAATGTACAAGAAAATTCCATGACTCAACCGATTTAGGATTTGGAAAAATGTGTTTGTGGGAATTTATTTTTGTTTAACTAGGTTTATATTATATAAATTTTAGTTACAATATCATTTACACAAGTCTTTATATTACTCATTTCATTTCTAAAAATTCAAATTCAAATTCTATTTGGGTTTTCCTGACTAATATTTCCTTATGTTATTTATTTTATCGGCCACTAATTTATAATCGTGTTTTTTTGGCTTCCTATTTGTATTTTTATTGTTCTTTACTTTTATACTAGTAGTAGAACTAACTTTTTTTATTAATTTGGTCGTTTGAACATACTTTTCGATATCAATCATCTTAAGTGGTACACAGCTGGTTTAAAACTATAAATAATTGCAACACTACTATAAAAAATAAAACCGACTCTTACCTCTACTTTATTTTACAGTGAAATCGTTCTTTGTGTCTAAAAAGTGGTTATACGCATTTCTCACTGCTGATTTTGACACATTTAGTGTTTTATTAAGCAAGTTATGACCCACATGTGTCTTATTGTCTGACTTTAATTCGCAAGGCATAAAATTTATCTTCTCACACTAGATAATGCCGAAACTTACTTTTGTTCTTCTGTTAAACATTTGTCCATTTTTTCTTTGGATTTGGATTTGTCAATGGAAAATATATAAAATAAAAAAAATCAATGAAGCATCGATAGTTCTTAAAAATTGAATTAGCAAAAAATGGTTTTTCCAGATGGTGTATTTTTGTCGGACAGTATATAAAAATATACACGCATGAAAATAAATGCGTATAGAAAATGACTTTTTATTTTTGGCGCTAGTTTTTGCATATGCAAAAATTCGGACATGCCCTTATTATTAAGATTTGATATTGCATTAAAATAAAATAAAGAAAAATAAAAAAATCAACAAAAAATTATTTTAAAATAAAGCAGCAGAAAATTCATAACTAAAGCTTCCTTTTTGAACAAATGGGGTGTATAATTTGTATATGAATACTTATTCTTATATTTTAAATATTTTTCAGCACAAAATAGAAAAAAAATAATAATATCAACTATATAACTTCATGACCAATATGTTTTTATTGCATAAAAAAACATTAAGTATTCTATAGCCGAAATTAATTGCCCTTTATAATATTCTAAACGTACAAACTGGGTTTATTTTATTCTTCTTATGCAATAATCTTGCTCTTTGCGCATGAAGAATGTCTCGAAATACATGAACACCAACTGTTAAATACAAAATGTTATTACACAAAAGCCATAACATACAATATTCAATAATTTCGTGTAAAAATCAGACTTGGTACAAGTCACCGGTAATTTTATATTCGGTTTAAGTGATTTGCAGGCCTATTATAATTTAAGCAGACATTACCCGGCTTTGTGATAGTTCTGAATTTTTTTCTGGTTACTAATAAATCTAAAACTACATGGACTTGTATTGAAAATCAATAAGATTCCTGGATTATCAGCAAAAAAAGTTTAATAACATATCAAAAATAAACACTTAATGTAAAGTTAGTGTTGATAGTGTCAGAGACCCCTCATAATATATTATTCTAACAATATTTATTTTAATATATTGTCGTAATATATTATTGTAATGTTTAACAATACTGGCAATATTTTTTCTAATAAAATGGCTACTTCCTTATGCAAAAAAATATGTATTTACTTTAAACGAGTTAGCGAAAGATGAAAGGTATCGAAGCTTTATTATACCAGACAATAGGTTCTTAACAAACATAATAAAGAAAAATGGAAATTCTCTACGTAAAATTTTTTTTTATAGTTTTTTTAGATCTGGTGATAAACCCTTTTTATGGATTTTTTTAGACTTTAAAGAGTTATTGGATATTACGAGTAGTCTAAAAAAGGCATAAGATTGTTATACGAGTACATTTTTATACTAGTATTTAGCGCGTAAAATTACCAAAATGTAGCCTACCATCTAAAATCAAACCAACAATATATTGTAAATATTATTAAATATATTATTATTACAAAAAAAATAAGTAATACAATATACAATATATTTTACCAGCTCTCTGGATAGTGTGTATTTGACAAAAAAACCAATAGTAATCACTTTATATTTTCTCCTTACAGATATTTAAAAACAAATTTAAAAAAGGTATTTAGCCATAATGAAACCGCAAGCATTTTAATATTGTTATGTTACTTTTATACTATGTGCTTCAATAGCTTGCAAAAAAGTAATATAACATGTTGGATGAGCGGATAGGTTCATGCTGTGATTTACGAATAGCCATTTGATACTTCAGTTTTTTATTTACTTCTCTTTAAAAACCTTACAATCTAATCTTATACATTATCTTTGATAATGTATCCGATTGTTTATCTTTTGGTTCTAATGATAGGTTACCCGATATGGTAACTTTTTCCTTACTTTTTATAACAAAATTTTGTTATTCATTCCCGGCCCGCCGCAGGCGCTTAGACGCTCGACTACGGTCGAGGGCCGAAATTCCGCTCCAGGAGCGAAGCGACGCCAAAGCGCGAATCGACGCCCACTCCCTTGCTCGCATCTCTGCGCCATAGGGTCGATCCCAACATAACACAAGAAAA
>JAQFYM010003497.1:0-18456 GCA_034694785.1 Agrenia bidenticulata | reverse complement strand
ATTTTAGAATTTTTTAGCAAAAAAATCTCTGCACAAAAATAGACCCCCCCCTTAAATTCAGGCGCAGTTTTTTTACAAGGGGGGGGGGTCTAGAGCCTCCCTAGCCCCCCTTCTTCCTACGCCACTGCCTCTGCCCCAAATTACTTGTCGCTTTTTTTCCGTATTTAGCCCTAATTTAAGGGGTAAAGTGAACAAGTAATTCGGGGCGGAGGGTGTATATATTATTAGATAAGGTATAGATATATATTTAATTATACAGTTAAGTGCAGATTTTTAGCCCCAAAAGGGTAAAAGCGCCAAGCGTTACACTTTTTAAATTAGAAAACGAAAATACCAGATAAATGTCTGTCAGTAAAATATCTTTTAAAAAAAGGTTCCAAAACTTTGTATAAACAAAATCTCTGTAAAAAAACTAAAAAAAACACATTTTTACAAAATTTTTTCTGAACACAAATAATGAGCAGTAGCAGCTACTTTTATGTAAAAAATTAGACACTTGAAAATTTTTATAAACTTTAGGGTTAAAGTATACCACTCGAATGTATTCTGTAAAATTTTTGTGTCTTGTATTTGATATAGAATCAAAACAAAAAATTCAGATAATAATTTTGATTCAATTAGGTGTCAATTTTATTTCTATTACAATAAGGTAATTTTAAACTGACAAATTTTAAAAAGATTCAAAAAAGCATTTTTTCCAAATTAAAGACAGCGCAAAATGCAAAATCATATATATTTGTACAAGTTAAAAATAAACCATTTTTGCCAAAAATAATATCAGTTTAAAAAAAGGCAAACATAGTAATTTCTAGGTAAAAATAAAACTATAAAGTTATTATATATTTTATTAAGAAAACTCAAAAAGCGCAAAAGAAAATTAAATGTATAACATTCATTTGCAAAAAAATTAATGTTTTATTATGTTTATTCTTACATATTTATTCTTTTCAATTCTGTCATATTTTATTAACAAAAGAAATTAGCTCAATAGCACCATAGAAATACGAATATGAATACAAAATAAAAAAAAATAGAAACCTAAAAAGAAATCTACCCTACAAAAAAGTGAAGAACTATATAAGAAAAAAAGATATACATACTGCTACATTTTTTTACGACGCGCAATGTCATTGCATATGATCAGTTGAATGAATCATTAATTGGAAAAATCAACAAATTATTTTCGGTATTTTTGTTTTTGCCAAATATTTATAAAAGCATAGCGTTGCCATAAAAAACGTTGCAATATTAAGTTTTCATGTTGCACAAGTTTTTTTTATAACTGGTTACGTGCGTCTGCATTCTACTTGCTAAATTATTCTCATATAAACTCTATAGACTGTATAAAAAGTAACACTATAATACAAAATAACGATAATTGTAATAAATTCTTTGGAATATATGCATAAATTTTTCTTATGTGCCGCAAAAATTATAGCCAACTTTTCAATCATAAGATTTTAGATATTGCTCATGTATTTTTGTTTTATTTTTTTTTGCGTTATTTACAAAGCTTGTAACAACCTGGGCGAAATTCAAAAAAGAATATGTAAAAATACCCTGAAAAAAAGTTTACGTGTGTAAAATAGAATGAAAAAAGTCAATATTAAAGCAATCACAGTTGAAAAAATATTTTTAGGCATAAATGAAATGATATAAACATGTTTATTTTTGTACTGTTTAATATAGTGAGCATTTGTATTTTACTAAGTGGCTATTTGCAATTATTGTCGTATCAATGTTTATATTATGCATATATCCGTAAACACTCTACAAGTGAGCAAAAAAGTGTAATTTTCCTTTTACACAAGATTTTATTTTATTTTGCTTGTAAATTTTGCAAACATGTGATAGGAAACCTACGCTTTGTTGTCGACAATATGTACTATTTTACGTATGTAGCAGTTTAAATGACATTTGGCGGCCCAAAATATATCGCATCAAGACTTATATTAAGGTATGCATATATACTATTTTTTCGACTATCAAGTAGTCATTTTGTGCACCAGTCACACACAATAAATACAAAGATAAAAATACAATACGAAATTTAAAAGAAATATTTTACTGTTCTTACAATTAAAGTTTATATGAATATGTGCAAACTTTACATAAGAGTTTTTATATTTTTATATGATATTCCTTAATGAAATTCATGTTGCTTTTACAATTCTTTTTACATGCATTGCTAATACAGCTCATGTTCGCATGTATATAGCCTAATCAAAGTAGTAACGTGCAGCAACTTTAAGGATATAGTAGCGATTTAGTGCAATAAATGCTTCAGTTGGGTTATAGAATATAGTTTTGCTATTAGATTCATTTTGTCATAGTTTTTTTATTAGTTAAAATACTACGTTCAATTGGCGTACTTGCCTTATACAAAAAAAACATGAATGCATCCTCTTGCATTCATAGTATTGTATAGGCTGTACTTTACATTTTGTTTGCAAAACGTTACAGATTTTAGTATTCTCTTACTGCAGATACATAGAAGTGCGAAAAAAACAAACAAATTATTCTTCTCTTTGTCTTTTCCTAATTTATTTTTGTGTTTCGAGGTTGCACAGTTTTTTTTTTATACACTTGTGCTGTCTTTTATGAAATCGGTAGATTAGTATAAAATTTATTACAAGATATAAGTAAACCACTTAAAATATAAATAAAAAAACACTTAATACTTTTATATACTTAAATACGTGTATAATTTTTTTTTATATATAGAAACGTATTTTTTAACATTTTCAGTTGATGTCTGTGCCAGAAAAAACTTTTTAAAATTACGTATATAAGTTTTCTTTGCGTTTTTGTTCGCATCTAACAACTTACAATATAATTGTAAGGTAATTTTATGTGTAGTTTTTTTTTGTGTTAGAAAAGTATTTTACAGGTACTTGACATAACTAAAAATCATATTAAGCTGTAATAAAAAAGTAAGAATGGATTAGCATATCGTGAACCGTATTAAAAGCAAATATAGTAAATTTATACATAAATCCATTTTTTTATGTGATGAGATATTAGGACAAAAAATATATAAACATAAAGCTTCTGTATTTACGATACGCCTTTCCGTGACAAAATTTTTTAGTAATGATATTGGTCCCCCAAAATTGACGTTCATACACAATTTAACCGTATTTTGGCACAAAGAATACGCAAAAACCCTTTTAAGCTAATAAACAAATACTATCAAATATATTGTACTAGTAAAATTTAAAACAAACCTGTTTTTATTGATAACGCGTGACAAGAAAATATTTTATGTATAGAATTCAATTGTTTTTTGTTAGTGGATAATTCTGGTATTTTTTTATGTTTTCCATTTGATTACGCTATTTTTTCATCATTTAAATATCACTATTAAGAAAAATACAAATAGAGAACTGTTATATGCGCACAAATATAACATGTGTATCTAGTTTTTTTTTTTAGAATTGCGTACGGGAATTTAAAACGTATTAAAAAAATACGCGTATAACGTATCCAAAAATCAGCCATAAAAACAAATTTTTCAAAAAATATGTACACGAAGCAACTAACACAACAAAAATCTATAAACCGTTGTATGTTAAAATACAACATTTATGCAGAAAACACTAATGTAAACGATGTGAAAAAAATCGTATTTTGAAAAAAACTCTGATAAGTATTTGTTGGTAAAGATAATGTTAGAAACATATTATCTTTACCAGAATATTAAAGCTGAATTAAGTCAACGCCATTTAGTCTCTGGCCAAACAAGATACTGAAAATTGTGTATTACATTGTGGTATTCTTAATGCGCAGGTCAGAATTTGAAAAGAAGCAAATGGCCGTTTTACAAATGACATTTGATGGATGTAAGATTTAGGGGTAAGATCTGACACAATAGTGTTACTTGATTGGTTACATGTCAAACATTATAAAAAACAACAACTATATAAAGAGTATAGATTTAAATAAATAGTAGAGTTTTAAAATGGTTTTTAGTAAAAAAGTAAAAGATTCCCCAGCCTCATCCAAAATTAACAATTTTATTTTTTGGTTAAAACATACGTACATAATCTCTTTTTACATGTCCGTTGTTCTTAATGATTTCAAAGCAATTTTTAGTTTAATTACAAGGATATCTTCTATCTTTATAAATAATCATGTTTTTGTGGTAAGTTATAATAAAAAATAGTATTAATACGCCGTTTTTTAGTATATAAAAGTATAAGTTTCCAAGCAGTTTTTCTGTACAAAAGTAACATATATTTATAGATAAACTTAACATAAGCATAAGCATATAATTGTATTTTTTTCAATGTTTTTTATTTTTTTTATGGTGATAAACAGCACTTAAAAAAAAAACTATCTTATATTGTTAATAAGGAGTAGCAATATGGTAAATGTTTGCTTTCGTCAAATTTACGGCAATCTTCTAATTGATGAATTAGAAAAAAAACTTTGTCTTTTTTCTAATGCGATAAAAACTTCTTATTTCTGAAATTTCTGATATGCTTAACAAAAAACTGCATTGAAATATATAATCCCTTTTTTTACTAAGTTCTAAAATCCAAAAAAAAGGTAGTTGCCTGCAAATAATTTTTATACTGACAATTTTGCTATTTTTTTTGCGGTATATTGAACATTACATACTTTGTATTCTAACTAAAATTTCTGTTTGGCTACAATACTTGCTTATTTTGCCCTGAATACGCGCAAATAGAACGTTTTTTGTTACAGTTTTTTTTTTGAGATTGGCTGTCGATCATCTAAGAACCTCTGCAATCATTCTAACCCAGCAAAAAAGCGCACTTTGTATCGCTGTTGCAAGTTAAAATGCATCTAAGTAAAAATAAAGGATTCTTGGCCAACAATTGTAAATAAAAAAATATATTTTACTAATTTAGTTTTGCAGGTTTTTTTTGTGTATTTTTATGTAGTTATTATGCAAAAGGCACTTGACCCATAATTTTGTTTTTGTTTTTTTTGCCAATATTCGTAGAAAATCTTTGTCTGAAAAAGAATAATTTGTAATATATATAAACGAAAAAGCAATGATAAATAAAATATCGCCGCAAGTAAAAATTATGAACCAGCATTTAAGTGATGCTGCATTTTTTTTTCTTGCCAGTAGAAGATATATATATAGAAACTAAAAAGTTGTTTATGCAAGTTTCAATAACAAAAAATAACACACTTTACGCGGACGGATTTTTTTTCTGTTATGATTATACTCTAAAAAATGCGTTTTATACCGCCTTGCCTTGTTTTTCATGTTTTCAAAAAAAAGCCCAGTTGTTTACTTTTTTATAGTATTTTTGGTAAAAGTGTGGAAAAGCCCAACCCACCCTTATAATACTGGCAAAAAAAATGAGGTTGAACTTTAAGGCACAACAAAATTAATGGCAGTACAAGCATAAGCAAAACGCCATTGAAAAAAAGTTGGGTTATAAAAATAAAGGCTTTTAAATAAACCTAACCCGGCCCATCTACATTTTTCTAGACTGTCGTTTCAAAATTGTTGCATTGAAGTGGCTTGTTTTTACAAGAGTCAAGGTTTAAATATTAGGTCTGGTTAGGGTAAGGTTCGGTTACCTATTTTTACACACTTTATATATGTTTTTCGTAGCGTTTTTTAGTGTTTTAATTAGCTTTTTTATAGTTTTTTGGCCTAATTAAAAAAGCGGCAGAACTTAACTATAACCACATATATATATATTATATATGGCTGAAGAAATGCAGAGAAATCTTAGTTTTTATGAGTTGTAAATCTTATTTTTTATTTCCAAAAATGTTCTGGCAAAAAAAAAAATGAAAAATCAACATTTCAAGGTGTTCGGATTGGCATTTAAAGGGAAGTATATAATGCATTTACGCAAAACCACAATAAAAAGTCCTCGATTGGTAAAAAATTTGTGACCCCCCAGCAAATAAATTAGTATAGCAGCACTGGTTATATCCCATAAATTCAAGAAAAATTCTTTTTGATTGAAGAAAAATTCTTTTTAACGTATAAAAGCTGCATACTTAAGGATGTGGTATGCGTCGCTAACTACAATTCATTCATATATACCGTAGGTTCTCAAAAATATTTAACACCGTGCCAAAAATAACAAAAATTAGACAAAAATTGCCAAAATATACAAAGTAATATCACAAAAAAAAAATTGTTCTGTTCATTGTATTACTTTAAAACAGTGTTCACCTTGTATGTTCTTATTCTTATCGACTGTCTATTATATTCTCTGTTCACAAAAACGCAAAAATACGCTAAAAGAATTAAAGCAGCATTTTTGTATTGTTTTTGGTTGCCATATATGTTCGTTTTGCACATATTACTAGCGGTTTCGTAGTGTAATGCTGGGTTTCTAAAAGAATTAACCTATCCATGTTGCACACACCCCGGCTTTTAAAAAAAAACATATAAAAATCGTTCAAAAGTGTTTTTGTGTTTATTATATTTTCAGATTGGTATTTAATCGTTTCTTTTTTTTCTTTGCTTGCAACATTTTATTGATTTTTAGAAATGTAAGTTGGCACAAAAAACGGCACTAAAAATCGGAAATGGAACGTTTTGTGCCACTTATTGAACCCCTGGGGTATAAAACAATTTTGTTATTTTAATTTGTATATTATACGCTGGCCTAAATGAAATTGACACCCAGGACATAAGCACTCCTAAAAAATAAAATTTGAACGCATATATTAAAACATATTCAAAAAATAAGCGTAGGATTCTAAGGTCAATTTGCCAATGAGTTGACCTTATACATTTAAAAAAAGAAGTATAGGCATATAAATTGTATCATTGTAAATAAAAAATGCTACTAAGGTCACATAGACAGTTTCAATTAATGGAATTGGTAAAAGTCGCAACTATGGTTTTTGAAATTGTTTTTTATGTGCAAAAAATGGCCCAGTTATAATTCGACTGCAAGTTTTGTATCATTTTTTTAGTTTAAAATATGTAAAATGTTTTTATCTTTTCTAAGACCACAATAATTATCACATCAAGATAAATAAAATTTTAATTCTACGTATAATGTTGTTACTCATGCATTTAACTGTAATGGCGGATAAATGGTAATGGTAGGATTCATAATCATTTTTTTTTATATTCTCGTAGCTTTTTAATACATTTTGCGGGTCTCCTATTGATATAAATGTATTTAACCTTTCCGTACTACACATATTAAAAAACTTTCCGATAAACCGGCATGGTTGCCATCAAACTCATTTTCAGAGTACAATTGTATTTTTGTACTTTGTACTAGCCGTATGATATAACTAAGTATGATTTTTGAGTACTGTCAAACCATGTAAATTGGTAGTAAAATGTACTATTTTACTTGCTTCAGCATTATGGAACATGAGTGTACCATATCCAGGCTGTTTAGGTGAAGTTTGCATTTTTAACAATTCAGACACAATAATTGTAAATTATCAACGGGTTATCTTTTGCACTTGTTTTAAGGATTAAAACTACAAGTAGGGTTTAGATAAAATATAATAAAAAAATGTTCTGAGCTTTACAGTGTAAATAAGTGATATATGCAAACATGGTGCGTGATATTAACTTTATAATGTTTTTCTTTTGCAAATTTTCGTGCCAAATTTTTGCTAAAAGTTGTCGAAATCATTCGTTTATTGGTTATGTTGGTGCGTAAAACTGAAAATTGTTTTTTTCATAAAAAAAAAAATGTCAAAACGTTTAAAAAACAACACAAAACATAAACGGAATTATGGCTTATGGGTTTTCTACTGCTAGATAGAACAAGAACGAGCTTATAACATACTTGATAATCGAACGTGTCACGTAATTTACAAACGCGTAAAAACAACGCAAATACGTCAGTAACTTGTAAAACTTAAAAATCCATTTATGTAATGTTTTTTTGCGATTGTATCGAACAAAAAAAACGGTTACGAAAAACCACTCATTAATAAAATTTGTTAGATACTAACCGTTTATCAATTTTACCTGTATTGGAGTGCAGAAAATTATCCTAATTTTTTCGTATTTTAACCTTTTACAAAATGCTGTGTTTTCTGAATAAGTATTAAAATCGATAATTTACTGTTTTAAAACTATACAAGGTTTTTGCAACAAAGTAAAGGTACAAATGTATACATGTACGACAAATGAGCTGTACTTTTTGTTGTTCATTGCATAACTTAAGTACAACACTTACTAGAAATGCAAATATTTACTGATTTTACACCAATATCATAAAAAAATGGCTAAATGTAGCAGGGTTTTTTTCTAAAGCTGCATTCAGCAGGGCTTTATTTGTATTTATACATCAAAGAAGCATAACCTTTTAAAGAAAAGCAAAGTCGTTTGCGCATTTAAGCAACTTAAATATATGGCCTCTAAAAAAACCTGATCAGTGATATTGACATACGAAATGAATTCTCATGAATATCTATTTATTCTAGTATAATAATTTTTTGCCTGCTTGTAGAATATGTTTTTTTTATCAGTTCATAATTAATATTTTCAACAATAACAATTAAAATATTTTTGGATTGAAATATAAGTATAGGCATAGAATAGTAGCAATGCTTGTACAAAAATGCATTTTGTAAACAGTATCACCAGATGCAGATCTAAGGGTGGGCGCTGGGGGGCGGTTGCCAATGTGGCCCGTGTCTTAAGAACCTGATTTTTTTTTATAAAAATAAAAAAAAACATTCTTTTGCCCATTTGTAATTTTTTTATCATTATCATATGATTTTTTACCCTTTAATTTGTATATTTAAAGTTTTAACGATTTTAAAGTCTGTTTTAAGAATTTGCCTTCATTAATTTCATTCATATATTCGTTTCTGGGTATTACGCAAATAAAAATGCGACAATGTATGTTGTTATAGAAATTGAAAAAAAAGCATCAGGATAACTTTTTTAATCTTTATGCATGTTTTTTAGACTTTATAAATATTATATTTATTTATTTATTTTCGCTTTAAATTAATTCATTCTATAAAAATACACAAGCATTTTCGGGGTATTTTTTAAAAGCGAAAAAAATAAAATCAAAAAATCTTTTTTGCGGGTAGTTGATTTTGTTTTTAAAGAAATATGTCATATTATATAAAAGACCGTTGCCCAAAATTATGTTATCCTAACCTTTAAAAACAACAAATATGACAAAAGTTGCAATGATAAAAATGTTCAAAACATTCAAGGTATACTACAATACTGTTTATTGTTTCTTTATTATATATATCATATTCTGAAACTGAGAAAATTACTTGATCTTTCTACTTATCTAAAATTTATCAGTATATCTTTTTATACTATTTTTTATGACAATTTACCGTCCAAAAATTTGCAAAATGTGTGATATAATTTGCATTTTAACATAAAAAAATTAAAAAAATTATGACATAAGAGCCACATGGGAAAAAAAACTGATTTAGGAGAAAAAAAATATATATAGAGAATAAAAAACACACTTAAAATGGATAACGCAACATAAAAAAAAATATGTAAAAATTATATATTTATTAGGGTGTTTTACAACTATTGGATATTTTTTTTCGAATAGATTAAATCTTGACAGGCAACACATACTGCGCACTACCCAAACATTAAAACGTTAGACAAATTGCCCACTGTTACAGGGTCATATACCTTCTACAAAAGAAAACGAATAAACGAAAAAAAAGCGTCATTAATAAAATGCAGCGGCAATATACACCGTGATCTAAAATCACATTGTAGTTGAATAGTACAAAGTAAAAAATATATATTTTATACGCAACAACTAGAAAAAACACTAGTTGTTGTTTTATATATAAAAGAGTGTTTAGACCTTGCAGTTTCTGTAGATATTCTGCAGTATACCTTTATAAAATGCTTTTTAATCGAGAAAAAAAGAAGCATAAAATATAAAAATTATAAAAGCGAAAAACACGTTTAAATTTAAAATAGTTAGGTTAAAAATTGAGCTTTGAACCTCCTTCAGGACTGGCATATTTAATTACACATAACAATTAAGGCCGTGTCTTTTTCAAAAAAGAACCCGATTCATCTGGTAACCACTTCATGCAAATATTTTTTTTATGCAATAATTTAAAAAACGTATTCTTTTGAAGAAAAGTGTCAAGACTAGTTTCTTTTAAGAACCCGTTTTTTAGGGCCTATATGAAGAAAACGTGTTCTTATAAAAAATCGGATTCTCTAAGAATCGGGTTCTGGCTTCTATTAAAGACACGCCTTTAGTTTATTTTTGGGAATTAGCAAGGCACGGCATAAATCCATTTGGAAAATATCAAAAGTTTAAAAATTATATTATGCTTGACGCTTTGCTGAAAAGATATAATATTATGTGTCATTAAGCTTTTTAAGATTTGTGTGTTTTACGTAACAAGCTTACTTAAACGTTAAACAAAATATATATCTTTATAAGAAAATATCCGGTTTTTTATTTTTTTTTGCTCTTCTGGATTGTAAAGGTTGTTTGAATCCATCGTAAAATTATGAGTGTTATCAGTCTGCTTTAGCTAATCTTAACTCAACATTATAATTTTATAATTAATTCTGTTTATTTGAACGTATTTTTCATTTAAATGTTGTGTTTTATATAAAAAACTATATTTTGCGTAGCCACATGTAATTTGCTAATTTCATGGAACCTGTTTTTTTTTCGCAAGCGCATACAGCATAGAATGTATATACTAAAGTTATAACAAGTAAAATTGTAAACCAGGGAAATCGTTTTGTTCTATAATGTTCTTAAAGTTTTTGAGGTGCATACAATGCACGGAACAAATAATGTATGCGAATAGAATAATGTGCGCATATGCATGATTTTTTAGACTTTATGCATTTTTTCTATATTTTTTCACTGCTTTTTCTGTAAATTTCCTTTTATTGTTTTGCTCATTATTGACGTGACGAGTTGTTTGACCTAAACTAAAATGGGAAGTTGGTAAAATGCCAGCAAGGTATACCAAAGTGGGTGGAGATAATAAATGACTGATATAAACGATACTTGTTTTGTTAAAAAAACATTCCTGTTATAGGAAGTTTTCGGTTAGCGGAACCTTATCATAATGTCAAATTGCATATTTGTATCATTGTAATCTTTTTCTGTCTATTTGAAACCCTTTTTAGTATTGATAAACATAAAGTGTCTTTAAGACTTGGTCCTATATACATTCTTATTGATGATAGATGTAAACCATTAGGCCAAAAAGGCTTATAAAAGTGCAAAAGCAACAGCTGTATTGCAAAATGTACAATTGTTATTATAATATAAGTCTAGAGGCAATGATGCATGCACAACTCTCATTTGAAACAATTCGCAAGTCTTTGATGTTTTAGTTTTCGTAATGTTTATTTGCGTTCGGTAAGAGGTTAAATGCGTACTGGATGTTTTGTGTTACCATAATCTCTATATCTTGCTACTGTCCTTGATTCTTTGTAAACGACACCAAAAAGATAATAATAAAAAAGACATAATAATATCGCTAAAAAAAAACACGCCACATAAAGACATGATATTTTATCGTTTAAACACGGTTTTATCCAGGTTTTAAGGTAGCGAAAATTTTCTGTATGTCAGCGAGATTACACCAGTACCTTATCATAGCCCGATACCTCAAAGTGGGCTTTTTCGTCATAAGTATTCTTCTTGTTCTGCTTATATTGACGAAATAATGCTTTCGAACCTTTACTTGAAATTTCCTAAAATGGAAATTTTTTATCTCCTACTTTTTCTATGCTTCATATACAATCTTTAGTTATAATGGTAAAATTTTGAGCCAGCGAGGGTGGCCATGAGCCTGGAATAATTATATGACTATTTAAAATGGTACATATACATTTAAAAATACATTTCTGTTAAAGGCAGTTATCGGACATCATAACCATATCTTAATATCGCATCTTTATAGATTTTCTACTTTTTAGTTTCCTAGTTATATAAAACTCCTTGCAGTATTGATAATAAAATGGTGTCTTCTTATGGTCCTGTACCTTTATACATTCTTTGAGATGATAGACTTATAAACATTAAGCCAAATAGGATTTTAAATGTAAAAATGCTTATATAGGTATGAAAATGCAAAATGTAATAAAAAGTGTCGTTAAAGGCAATGATGCCTTAACGATGCCTTTTTGATAATATTATATTTCGTTCTATTACAGTTTTTCTGTATAAAACGCATGGGATATTTCTTACTTGTAAATAGGGATTTTCAATTGTATTTTTCAACGATTTTTGTATCTTATAACAGCAAAAAAAACAAGCATCAAAAAAACACATGCATAATCTATATTCAAATGCATATCGTACGCATATTTATGCTGATTAGCATTTTTGTGCATTTATTGCAAATTGCAGCCACGTAAACGCATATTTTTACGTTCGCTCCATATCGGCTACAAAACTAATTGTGAAAAGTGGTAAAAAAAAAACTTAAACTTATGAAAAAGATTGGTTATTGTAGATATGTTCGCAAATCTATTCTTTAAACTGTAAATGTAGGGTACTTAGGTATTTCCTCAAAATGAGTAAAGAACAAAAAGGGGCTTTACATACTGCAACACAAAAATATAATATATCATCATTAGATATATGCTATAGATTTTTTTGAGTAAAAAAGACTCTTTTTCTAAAATTATTATGGGGTTATTTTTACTAGAAAAAAAAGTTGCGGAAATCTAAAGAATATAAAGCGCCTATAATAAAAGCATTAAATTGCACAAATTTGAGGATTTTCTTTAGAGATATTCATGATGCTTTTTTTTATAATAAGAATAATACGAATCAGTAGATTATGACATAAATTGTGTCTGATTGTTGCCCATGAAGCTATTAAACTAGACATGTATAGAGAAACTTATCAGTGTATTTTGTTGAGGATTAAATCGTATGTTTGTTTAATCCAACACGTAAAATGGAAAAGTATACATAACTAACATACAACTAATTTATGGCAAGTCTGTTTAAATAAACTAATACCATTTTTGGCGTAAAAAAACAACATAATACTACACACTACATTTAGTTTTTTTTTTTCTAAACATTTTTTTTCTCCTTTTTAGGAGCGAGCTTCTACCACGAAGTTCAAAAACTACAGACTTATTTAAAAAAAGCTAAACAATATACAAGTGCTTCTAAAAGTGCAAATTCAAGTATACTTGCACGCTTTTTGCAATGTGTTTACATGTAAATACCCCATATATGCATTGTACATCTCTCTTTTGGGGTTCGTTTCTAGATGGTAAAAATACCAGCTTGCTGAACCGTTTTTATCTGCAATACGACACAAAAAATATAATTTGGGGTTATGGTACTATAAATGCACGTTAATTTAAAAGATAATATCTATAGATATCTTTAATCTGTGGTAAAGCAAGTTGTGAACATTACTATATGAAAAATACACATTTGCTTGTAGAAAAAAAAACATAAGTATGCTTATCTAGTAGTTAAATGTTTCAAAAAATTGTTTTAGTACTTTGGTGCATCAAAAACCTGTTTTTTGGGTTTTGTAGACGCGGCGTTTTTTTTTTTTTAAAAGTTATTTTTTTAGAAATGCAATATAGTCGTATACCTTGGCATTTAAATGCAGTAAAATATGTACACTTGTAGATATTTTTATAGGTATAATTCATTTATTATTTTTACACAGCACGGTTTATTTTTCCCTCGATACAACTATATCAGGGCAGAAAAAATAAGATTTGGTCAGGTTTTTTGTAACTTACAGGGGGCGACTAATACGTGCGCCCTGAAATAAACATACAGGGCACAAAACCTATTCAAAATGTTGCACTTAACAAACAAAAACAATACAAAACGGATTTTTACGCTAAAAAAAGAGTATGATACGATTAGACACAAACGTATATTATATTTGTTTTCTAACCTGTATAAATTTTTTAGATACAAAAGTGAATTATTGCGCAAAACAAATAACACAACATCTGCTTTATTGAAGAAAGATATATAAAGCGCAAAATAACTATGGCCTTTAACCACTAATACCCAAAGCCAAAACACACAAAAATCCGGTTTTGTAAATCCGGGCTAGAAAGCGTTGTCACGATCATTATCAAGACTTACAAAAGCTTGTTTTAGCTGCGATTTCAATTACAATTATTTTCCGGTACCGTTATAATTTTTTCGCATTATATATACATTAATCATCCTCTTTACAAGGGTATGTGTACAAAAGATCTCATATCTAGACATAACAAAATACACAAAAAAAACCGACATTTTATTGCGCATGTATGTTTTTTTTTGCACGTAATTATTTTTTCATTGTCTTTCATTTCAATACAGGCAACTAAATAACGTCTTCTTTTGCATCGTATGCAAGATAATGTTTTAAATTTAGTTGAAAAATATTCAGATGACAAATAAAAGGTTTAAACAATATAGAGGAATTTATTAGTTGTTTTATTATTTTTTATGCGGGACAATGCACAATTTGTGTAATTTTTGCACGAAAAAAACATAAAACAATTTGATCTCAAAGTGGAAAAAACATTTTTTTGAGTATAAAAAAAATTACGAATTTACTTTTTCGTGGGTGAGTTAAATGTTGAAAATATGTATATAGTCAAAAAAAACACAAAAATAGCAACGCAAGGAAAAAATATCGTGCAGATGCCTGAAACGCAGAAAAGTCTGTACACCTGAATAACGCAACCTGCCAATATATCATTTAAAGCTAAAAACGGCGTTTATTTTAGTTTCAAATTAAAAATTTGTTTTAAAAGTACTTTTTAGATAATAATTGTGGCGTGCGCAGCGCTTTTTTGTGAACGTAAAAAATCAAGAGCTAAAATGATATGGCATTTAAAAACAAAAAAATCTATTAAGCAAGCAAAGCATCTATATGAATATTGTTTGTTATATTTTAGTTCCTTTTATAAAAGATTTTTTTTCCAACAATTATTATATTTAAATTTTGCACAAAAAAATTACGGCTAGTAGCAAACAAAAGCAGGATATTATTATCACATACTATAAAATTACTGAAGCTATGCTATTTTAGGTTTGGGAACATCAAAATCTGTTTTTAAGCTAGCTGTTTAAATATACAAAACCTTTATATGTTTTTTTTATTGTCTGCACACGGAAACAATATTTTTGTATTTTTTTGCAGACAAAGGGGGTATAGAATTGTTTTTATTGCAAAACAATAATTTTTTCACGAATGGATAAAATCCAGGTTTTTTGTTATAAAGTGTCTTAACTATGTTTTTATAACAATTTTTCTTTAGACATTGTTGGCATAAATAATATAATAAAACAACTTTAATAAACTAATAAAAGCGTTTTTTAACATTAGGAAAATTAAAAAGTTTATTGATTCTATCAATAAAACGCTTTTTTTTGTATTTTCATTTCATTTTTACAAAAATCATAAGAAGCATATTGCTATCTTGTTGAACTATATGGGGGTATATTTATCGGGCGTTTATTGTTGTTTTTGTCGTGTTATGTATTTACAGAAGATGCATAGACGTCCTAAACAATATTTTCTACGTATTCCTATTGCTGAACTACGCGCACTATTATTATTAATGTTGATATAATATTGTTTTATATGTATAAAAATGTGTTTTTATATAACAAAAATATATTTTAGTAATACAAAGTCGCATATGTATCAAAAAACAGAATATATACTTTAATAAATAGCAAAAAAAAAATATATATAAATATTAATTAAATAAAAACCATAATAAACACAAAAACTTATATTTATCACGTTATCCCCATTAAAAAAACTAATTTCATATTTTTCGCAGTAACCTACAGTTGTCTTTTCTGTTTGTATAAGATTATACTTATAGGTAAACACTAAAAAAATAGTAAAAAACAAAAAAAAAAACATATTTTCGAGTTTAATAGGACCCAAAAACCTTTAGGTAAAAACCAGCAGTAAGTTGGGTATAATTATAAAAATCATTGAACCTAGACTACAATGAAAAGCGAGTATTCATTTCTGAATATATTGTATTGATACTAAAATATAAATTGTAAATTATGGTATGTAGTTACAGGGCCTGTTTGCAACTATTACAACAAAAATGACATAAAAAATTAAAACCAACTTTTTTTTTGTAAGAAAAAAAAATTAAAAGTTAAAATTTTTTTGTACTTGTTGTAATAATCAAATTTTTGAATATAAAAGAGTTTTAGTTTGCAATTATATAATGTTTTTTTCGCTTACTAAATTACACCATGGCAAGTGGCGCGCTGCGCGCGCCGCAAGAATTTTACAGTTATATAATACGGTTTTTTGTGACGGTATACAATGTATATTAGAAATTTTGCATTTATTGTATAAAAAAAGAGTAACCTAGAAAAAACTGTAAAAAACCGTAGAATGCTCGTGGATAAAAGCGCTTCTGTTAAATAAATACGTAAAAAAAGATATGTTACCTAAAAAACTGGTATCAACCACTCAAAAACACCTAAAAACACAATAACATTTTCCCTTAGTTTTTTTTTGTACAAAAAAATATTTAAAAGTGGCATATATATACGTAAACTCAAAAAAAAATCTTTTTTACACGTTTCGTGTTTTTTTGCTTATAATCATACCTTAGAAGTAGGCCTATCGATCCGTTTTGATCATAAGCCGTATCCACTTACTATACGGAATATTTTGTCATGCACATTTTGGCATATTGATCAGATCATGATCCTTTTTACTTAAAGCACTACGAAAAAAAACAAATACAAAAGTTTTTTTGCATGCATATCAGCATTTTTGTACTTTTGAATAGAAAAACTCTTCTAGGTGCTAGAATTGTATAATTTTACGCATGTTGTTACGTCTTTTTTTTGATTTAAAGTATTACAATCAGGGCCTCCGGAACAGGGGGGGAGGCGGTTATTCTTATGGGCCCCGCTTGAAAAGGGGCCCCCATTTTACAAATTTTACACAAATTAAAATAATAGAAAAAAATATTTTTTCATACGCTACAATGAATTAAGGTGGCCTTTTCCAATATGCATTTTTATGATGTTTTCACTATTTATTTGTTAGGGTACAATGTGAGCCCCCTTCTGTCGCTAACCATGATTTATGGAAAACTGAGAAAACGCGTGCTCCTGGCACATAAAAAAACCAACTTATCAAGTGATCCTTTGCTTTAGAATATAATTTATGATGGAAATTGTATGTTTTTTTTTTAAATATTGTCTTTTGATAAGTCAGCTATAAGGCTTTTTAAAAAACCGAATTACGTACATTAACGCTTAACAAGCATACAACTGATCTATTTTTGATGATAAATTTTTCTAGTTTAAATTAAAGGGTCGACGCGTTCAATATTGAACTAGTCAAAAGGTACAAACTGAAAATGTACAAAAAGCAAGGCACAGATTTAAAAATAAAGCACACAAACTACGTAAAACACGATTAAAACAAAGTAAACGGTCTGTTTAATACCGCAGTATATAAAAAGGTCTATTAAGAAAACTGTGAACGTAACGCAACTAATATGCTTTTTCATTACTAAACCTTCTTTTTGACACTGTGTTGTCAAATAGTATTTTTTATACTGTACTAAAAAAACGGGTTGAATATATATTTTTTACATATAGTTAGGATATCACCTAACTAAGAAAATTTATATTAGGCTGCTTAAATTATATACAACTTCTGTAAAATTTTACAAAGCGTATAACACAAATTAAAAACAAGACATTTTATTGGCGTCAAATAACGTGCCAAAAAATTGCATTTGTTTTACCCCGCTTCAATTTTTTAATTTTTTTGCGCCTGATTAAAGTTAGATGTATTTTTGCCTCCTTAAGTATTTTTTAAAAACAACCTCTAAAAAAATATTCAATAGCAGGAAGGAGTTTTTTTTTCTTGTTTAAAGGATATTATATTTTTTTTGCCTCCACCCTTAAAAATTCTTCCTGACGCCCATGAGTGAATGTGTATGATTTTTAAAAAGTTTTATGCGGTTTTTTTCTTGCTTATAATATTATGTCAACTTTTATAGCATTTAGTTATTTAACAAAAGTACATCTTGTTTAGATACGGATGCAAAAAACAATACATTTTTCTTGATTTTGAAAACATTTTGACTTGTTTATTATTATAAATTTAGTGTTTTGAACTAGGCAAGGCATTAAAATACGTAAAAGTAAATTTTTCCTGTAAGATGTTCCGTTCAACTATCCAAGATAGAAATGACTGTTGTTGCTGGCTAATCTAAAAATAAAAATATACAAAAATTTTTTTTCATCTCGTAAATGTAGCAGTTGAAAGTTATGCGTTTTTTTTGCAGTTTACGCAACTAGCGAATACTTTAAAAACAATTATGTGTATCTTACAAATCACTTGGCTTTTAATCTAATTTTTTTCTATAACGTTTGTATTGATTAAAAGTTACATCTGCTAGAAATAAGCAATTCGTTTAGAATAAACGCAACAATAATAAACCCTACGACGCAAAAACAATTTGCGTTTAGATTTTTGTATTATAGTATG
>JAQFYM010003496.1:0-18460 GCA_034694785.1 Agrenia bidenticulata | reverse complement strand
TACGTACTCCTCTCATATTCCATAGCTCAATCAATAGTGGAGTAAATAAAAAATTTAGTCTCTAGTGAACGTCATAGCTGTTCAGAAATTTAGTGGTTCGTACTACGATTCAATTATTCGGGAATTTTTAATAATAACCTTCGGACAACTCACCTGAATAATTTCGGATCTGAAACGGACAGAATAATAAGCCTCGGAAGGGCATGGCCCTTTTCGAGAAATCTTCTCACAGTTCGAATCGCAACATGAATACCCAGCTCATCTGGAAAGTCCGTCTTCCCCCCTAAATGCAGTGGGGGCAGTGCCACAGCATCCATATTTTTCTCGCTCGCTTTCTGTTGAACAATTAATAAATCCAAGGTTAGCTAATTAAAAGCGAGAAAAATAAACTCATTACAGAGAATAATAACCGCTTGTACATTCGCAATTGCCTACCTCAAGCACACTATTATAACAGCTATAGAGAGCAGTTTCGGCTGCAGTTTTGTATCGCTCAGAGAATCTCGGGGTGACCGTAAGGACCAAGTACCGACATGGAAGATTTGGATGACCCGGAGCGACCCGGGCTTCCCCAGTTCTAATGGACTTGATCTCATGTCGTATTTCCTGCGTGTAATGTGTCCCAGTCCGGATCACAATGGCCTCCTGTAAACCATCCAGCGTTTCGTTTGTTGTCGCCGTAAGCCCGTCCACAGTTAAGGACAGAATGTCACCAAACCTTTTGGAGAATAAAAGGACCAGAGAAATGTTTAAATTAGTAAAGAACCCCATGTCGGGATTAATTATTCAAGCCCTTCACTTCCAACTTCAGAGGCATATGTAAGTAATGTCTAACGTGGTGTCTAGTTGAATCGATACATTAAAAGGTCTCTTGATGCTCGATAAATTTATTTTTCATATAGGGCCATATGCTCCGATAGGAAATAATAGTAAGGAAGGCCTGACTTACCATAAAGCTACGCGGCTGTTAATTACAGGATCGATTGGAAATGGACTGGAGTCAAAATTTCTTGTGGTATAGTTCCAAGTAGCTAAGTCAATGTTGGATAGATCCATGTCCGACCACTTGACAGCACCAGTGGGTTCCATTCCTTCGTCATTTATTGAAATCTCCAAGTCCCCCATGATGAGAAGATTACGTGAAACTAAGAGATGAACAGGATGTTGTTGAAAGATTATTCTTGTAAAATGCTCGACAGTATGTCTTGGAAGTCAAAGCGGATTTGAAAATCTTCAGGAGACAAGTCCCACAAGAAGAGGAGCCAAGTGGAGGCGTATCCCGTTACAACTATTAATGGGAACAGTAAGTACGGCAACTTGAGCTCTGGGGGCTCCAGGGAATTAAATAACCAAGGCTCTTCCCTTAATAGTTCTAACTTTAACATTCATTTATAATCTTCCTAATGCTCGATCCATTTAAGATAGTAGTGTGTACTTATTAAGAGTTATAGAGAGAGAAGTGGCTTTTAAATTATGGACGATCCAAGGGAGGAGCACTCAAATTATATTATGGCTTCTTGGTGTACTTAAACAGCTTAAGCTTTTTCAGTGAGGTTAGGTTAGTCTGTCCACTCTGATTTGTTTCTTCTTCTTAGGTAACTAATGGCTTTTTGTTAACTTGCAGAGTGTCAAGTATTCTTGGCACGTTTGCCGTCTTCCGGATGATATAGAACGGGTGGCCCTTGGCTTGGAGAAATGAGCTTGTTGTAGTTTATTGCAAAATCCTCCTTGTTCAGTTCCCTCAAGTCTCCGGGATGATTTTTCTTCAATTCATTTCCATATTATTAGAGTGGAAACAGTGTGTAAATATTTGAATGGTACTTTAGATCATGGGTTCGGAAGATGATGATGTCGACGATGAGACGGAGATCGGTCTTTGGGTAGTTCCAAGTAGAGAAATTCTCGGGTGATGGGGATGATGATAAAAAAGCCGACGTGACTGGAATCCAACCTCCGAATTTGTTTTTTCTTCCAGGACAGGACAAAACGGTTTATTTCCTGAATAGGAAGTTCAACGTAGACTGCGGGCTTTATCTTTGGTAGCCAACTTTTCGTCAACTTGAGAATTCCCGTTGGCTTGTATTGTACGTAACTTTTGTAACTTGGTAGACTGTAGACTGTCCCTCTTTTGTATGAATATTATGTATATTACATTAGTTATTTTGAGATGCCCACTTTCTTGAACGCTGGTGAGTAGACAGAGAAAGTAAAGGATGGGACTTTTTCCCCATATAATAAATCCCACTTTTTTATATTCTTTTGTAAAGGTGGATGGTCGGATTTCTATTCAAAGGGACTTTTCCTCAGTAGGAGATGATTTATGGCCCTCTTAATGTCTTCCGTTCCTTGCTCGATAATTGCACATTGATTCTCAAGTCAGGAGGATATGAGTCCAAGGGAGAAAGTCTGGAGAAAGTCCCACGGTATTCCCAACCTCCGATGATGCCGTGTATACAGAGATGAACTAAAATGTAGTATTTTTCTGAATTAAACTTTATAGTCGTTTCTAGTGTGGCTGTGTAGTAAAATTCCTGCTAGTTTGATTTTGAAATTAATGAAGTTGGGATAATGAAGGGATTTCAATGTCAATATAACTTCCCTTTGAAACGTCACTTTTAGCCGAGCTCGATTGACAATCTTGTTATTATTCGTGGAGTTAGCATCTGTATGAGCAACTCATTATCTCCATTCCCACTTGTGTCCCAACACGAGCAAGAATAACCACGGATGGAATATAATAAAATAATTTTCAATACTTTAATGATTTGGTGATGGGAATATAATGGGGGATGTGTCTGTTCTCTTGAATAGGTGATTTGCTTTTGAAATCTTTTTTGGGTTACATATTCCCGTTAGTGGTTAATTGTGTTCAACACATTTTATTAAGCTCTTCTATCTCCCTATTCTCTTATAAAAATTATGTAGATTTTTCTAGGGTGAGTCAATGTCAATAGATACTTGCAATGTTGTTCAATGTCCCAATGTATCTATCTGTGTATGTAAAGCTCCAACTTCGTACTTGGCACTCTCAGGGTGGTGTAGTGTTATTACCGATTTTTATTGAGATGATGTCGATGAGGCTGATGGGGGTATATTGTATGAGTAACTCGATTTTTTTTATTATTAGACTTGAAGGAAACTGGGAATACTCTCTCTCTCATACGTCAATAAAAGAGGCAAAAGAGAGTGGAGCCAAGTAGTAAAGTGTAGATGGATTTTTTTTTGAGGATTAGGATTTTTTTGGACTTAACTTCTATCACATGATAATGACTTATCCTTAAGGATGTTGGGATATAAGTATTATATCTGCTTCGAGTAACACACACCTTCCTTCCTTCCTGTCTACGTCTGCTTGCTGAATTCTGACTTGAGCTCTCTTTCTCTCTTTTTGGAAAGTAGAGAAATTGGCAAGTCTCCTATATTATTTGGCCATATAGAGAGAGCCTCCAAGTCTTCCCAACACTACTGCCACCAAAAATATATGCAACTCTCCGTCAGGGTTGCCACATTTTCATCTTGATACTTTTTGGCAAAAAATAAAAACTGTCTTCAAACGATTGTTTTTCAATTTCAAATTTATTGTAACTGTGCTGTTTTCGCATGGAAATCCTCATGCATAGACCCAGGCATGAGATTGACTAATTTGTCGTAGGATGGGGAAATATTATATTTAAGAATTATCGAGCAAGACGCTTAGCAATGTTGTAATTAGATCTAAGGATTTTGTGAGCCATCGCTTTCTTTAGACTTCGTATACATTGTGTGTGGTCTTGTAGATACATTTTTCATCTTGACTGATTTTATTTAATCCTTATTTAATTATTGGAAATCCGCTCCTTACAGACAAGTCAGTGTATACATAAGAAAAGCATGCAGATATTTTTGGCATGTGTACGAGGTTTTCAAGACTAAAAAGTAGAATTGGTTCATGACGTGCAGAAACCTTATGAATTTTTGGCATGCCTCAAGGGGTTCTTCAAGGACCGTAGACCTGACTATATTATCTGTATATGCTTATGTAGTTGAATTCAGGATGCTGTTATCTATCGCTTCATTTTGCAATGTTGCAGAAAATTTGCAAGGATTGGTTCAATAGTTGATAATGTGTTATTTTTAATCCTCCTGGATTCTAATTTCAATTACTGGCAGAGGAATTAGTGGGACAATGCCTTTCAGAAAAATATTAAATTAAAACAAGTTTTAAGGTTTTCTTGCGACAAATTTTGGATCTTTCATGTTCGGGTTTCAAAAGAAGAAATATGTTCAACATTTGTTAATAATCGGTCATAAATGTTTAGGGTGTAATATGACTTTTTTTTATCCATCAAAGCAAAACAATTTTGAGCTAAAAACCAAACTCATTTAAATTCAATATTTAATTTTAACGCTGCCTTTATACTTCTGCTTTAACTTTTTGTCTAATATCTTTTACTTTAACTTCTACATCGGTTTGAAAAAAAAATTATTTATAAAAAGTTTCGATATGGCCATAATCCTTGCGAAATTGATATAAATCGAGCCTATAAATCGAAACTTATACATATACTTTTTAAGCTCATTCTGAAAAAAAATACAACGATATCTCTGTGTATAAAGATTACAGGGATCCTGTGTCACATTTCTAGCATTATAGATTATTTCAAAATTGATTTAACAAAAATCGACAGTATAAAAACATTACTAAATACAATTTCAATTAATTTATAGCCGTTTACATTTCAAATTTAGCCTAGTTAATAAAACTAAAGAAGCCTATTGCTCGTTAAGGATAAAAATAAAAATTATCGGCGATGATGGATAGCAGGAGTCCGCTTAGTAAGACAGTTAAAAATAAAGTTGAAGGAAACCCTGCCATCATATCTCCATCTGTAATATGTAGTAACAAACGTTAGTTTTTAAAGGCAAAATATGAATTAAAACTGATTGAATTTCCGCATTCCTACTTACAAGGCACGCGTGTTCTTAATTTCTGACAAAGTACAATCCTCAATCCTTCGTCATTCAGGTCCCATTTGCTAATTCCATGTTCTCGAAGTAAATGATTTTCAATCTCAGAGAATGCGAATTTCTTATTACACTCTTGACATTTCAGTGGTCTGTTCCGAATAAAACATTAAGAAAATCGCATTTAGTGTTTGACAAAATTTTGTATATTTGATCTTAGTAACAAACCTGAATTGACACTTATTCATGTGATTCTTAATATAGCACCCTTGTAGCTCTTTTTGGCATCCATCATCGTAATACTTGCATTTTATGATGCTTTTACTGAGAAAATCTTCAGCAAAAAAATTTCGTCCGATTCCAATAGGCTTTTGACACAGAGGGCAGAGACTTAACCTTGGACAGCAGTCCGCACATATTATATGACCCTGGTAGCACGTCCTTATTGGTGGCAGAGGAAGGTCAAAACAAACAGGACATTCCAATAACGGAAGAAGATATTCTTGAGATGGAGAAGATGTCACTTGCACACTCCTACAATATTTTGAACCCAATTGATAACCGATCACCGCATCATGTTTACCCGTTAACAAGTTTAAATTATACCCGCATTACGAGGTGCGTTTCATAAAATATTGTGTCAAGTATTAGTTACCTGTTCGAAAGATCTTCCTCTGCATCAGACTCATTAAAATCTTCTAAATCCGACATCACCTTGTAATAATCTGCAACCAAAAGTTTATAATCATGAACTCATAATGTGACATTAAAATCTTCTCGTCGCATCAACTCTTTTTAGATACAAATTTCACTTCTCTCAATTTATATTTTTATTCGAAAAGAATAAAGGAATAATCTAAAGAGATTAAAAATATGAAATCAATCCAGAACAATTATATTTTCCTTACAATTCCCTTGGATGCTGGAATGAATAAGCTGGAATAAAATGCTCCAGCTCCGTAGCTTTGCAATCTACATTTTGAAGATTTTTGAAATATGTGTTTGTTTAATCAAGATTCTGTCATGTAAACAAGTGAAGTTATAACTTATCATCAGCATACTTGACTGACTATACTGTAATTCAATAGAATCGTCGGCTTTACAATACTCCTCCTCCTGGAGGCTCTTGTCCAGCAGAAAAGAAAGTTGAGAGACGAGATAGTTCATTTCAGACTGACATGATGGCCGTGTCGTGTCTGGATGTTAAAATGCGGATTCCCAGACCACCTTCATGAAACTGAGAATACTCTATACTAACTTGAGACTTAATGTCTGCAAATCTTTAATCATAGTAAGTTGTTTAAAGGTGGGTAGCAATTTGCAAAAATATTTCGTCCAAGTCTAAGATTCTGCACTTTAAAAACATGAACTAGGTTAAGTTTGCAAATCCGGATTTCGTTCATGTATTATAAACCTGTTCAGCAAATACAAACAAAAAAAGTTTGAAAATAGCATTACTTTGGTGGTATTACTGCACGATTAGTTGTAATTGAGTAAAGATATTTTTAATTGATAAAAGAAACCACTTGTAATCAAACGGACTTGGTGAATAAGTTAAATAAATAAATTACGCATGGATTAGATCTAATATCTAATTCGATCTCCATCTGGGTGGCCGTCGTTGTAATTGCTAGTAATTTGCATATAATTAAAAGGCTTGACTAGCTTAAGCTAAAGGTAAAAAGACTTGCTAGATGTTAGATTGGCTGCTCGTCATATTTTACAAATTAAAGCTTATGCATAGCCACATTTCTGTGGTAGTTCACATTAAAGGTAATTGAAAAGACTTTGAGATCTTGATAATTGATATTGGACTGGGTTACACGTTACTTACAGCAATTGCTTTATGAACTCAGGGAAACCATTAAAGCTTCCGGTCCCTAACGATTTTTCCCTGGTGAGGTAAGTTTTGAAACAGCAATTTTTTTTTGAAATTTGAAACCAAAAATAAAAGCCTTTTTCGTTAACGTGATGGGAGAATTTTCAATCAAATCAATTTGTTAGTTTTTCTATAGTCTTTGATTTGTTTATCAATTAGCAAATATTCTGCATACCTGAACGTAACAGTCTATATTTAAAATTACAAATTAATTCATTTCAAACATTTATAAATTATTTAAAAAAAATTCAATATAAAGTTCAACCTTGTTTTCAACAATATTTGTCTACCACTTATCTCGCTTTTGCTGCTAATAGATTTGAAACATAAAATCATTAATGTGTCGTAAAAGACTATAAAAAATTAATAAATTGCATTAGTCTTGGGGTATTATTTAAAATTTCCTTCATAATTTAAATTTCTAAGAAGCCGAAACAAGATTCCCAAAGCTTGAAAACACCTTGTCACCAACTAATATATTGTACTCTAAGCAGCATGTGATTTTTTATAAATTGTTAAACTAAAGATTCTCACGGTTGTCACCTTTCTGACAAAGTCTGATTACAATCTCATCACCATAATCCTACAATAATTATTACAATATTCATTTCGAGTCGGTCGAGAGGCTAGAATGTAGACATGTGTAAATAGCACTCACAAGTACTCACAACCAAACTATGTATCTGCTTCCTAATTCGAACTTGAAATTCCTAGAATTAATTATCATTCTCTACTCAGTGAACAATACTGCTTTGCAATGACAAGTGTATTTTTTTAAAGCTTCATCGTACTATAATAATTTCAGAATATAGTCAGTCAAGTATCTTAGAAAATGATTCTCATTCATCCACCCTCTCTTACCGGTTCAAAGGATTCAAAATCCATGTGAAAGGTTTTTTTTCTCAAAGTTTTGATAACCCTAAAAGCAAATGGGGATGATTGTATATGAGATTTGAGTTGGTTAGAGACAAGGACGATTCATCACGCTTGTTTGTAAACTATCCGTCTCAATCAATCATTCCAACTTTTTCCCTCGGCTAACTAATATCTTAGTTTATGATTTGGGTTGGCATTTTGACAAATTAGGCTACAATCTTACTTAGCCTTGTCCTTCTTTATATGCATATACGAATAGTGATCTGAGAATCTGGAGGTTACTAACTTTAGATTAGGTCAATAGTTTTGGACAACTTATTTACAACATTTTTACTAGCCATTTACATTTGAAAGCTAGAAAGTACTCGATAGGTTTTAATATTGCAGAAACTCAAATTCACCTTACCAATCTGTACTATCGTACCTCGATAGTTATATTCTGGACAATTTTTAACCATGAATCTATATTTTGTAAAAATTCAAACCAAGCACAAGATAAATCGTTTCTCCCACTAGTTGTGACAGATGCTTTCTTAAAACATGATAAATTACTAAGGATGACATATGCAACCCGGGACCGAAGACAAAACAGTAAAAAACACGGGTCTCAATGACATCAGCCATGCATCTTCTCGGTGTGGAGGCTGTTAAAGAACACACTTTATTACCATATCACCATTCCCCTTGTGACAAGGTGACATGACACTCTCTTCTGACTTCAGTCAGCTTTGAATGAAGGGATGCCTAGACTTGACAATCAGCAATGGAATAAGTGTCGGAGATGTTGGGAGTTCATGGAGTCGACATTGGATGAGCATTATTAAAAATTCGGATCTCAAGTAATGAAGTGTGAAGTAAATTGTCTTTGCACAGCTTGACAGGATGAGTTTACGAAAAATGATCGTTTCCTACGGAGGCTGCATAGATTTTTTAGACCAACGGAGAATTCGAATAGAGATGCAAAATATGATTGTAATAGGTTGGATAAGTCTTCTTTATGGTTGACTATAGTTATTTAGATTTTCGACCATGGGGCTCCATCGCATAATGAACTTGAATGATTGTCAATTTTGTCAATCTTATTCATAATATTGAATAAGATTGACATGGAATATGGCTTGATTGATTGTATAAACGATATGATCTTATTATAAGGCTCAAACTTGGTGGTCTTGCTGTAGTCTCTAACGATCTGCTCTAACGGTTGAAAAACATTAGCTAATAGTATTTGTATTAATTTTAACAATTAAAGTTGTTAAATAGGTTTGGTATTATTATTGTTTCTAATCTCATCATTTTTACTACTCTTTAAAGCACTTGACGATTCACTCCTACTTGCGGGAACCTCGGCTGCATCAACAGTTGGAGGGCTTGTTGCCGCTGGTGCATATGCTTGTGCAATCGAATCTGTAACAGCCTGTCCAGCCCCAAAAACCATTTTCATTATCGAGTTTACCAGATCTCGAACTGCTGGGGGTGCCCGAATACTAAGGGCCATGTCAACTATCCCTGTGATGTTCCCTTTTTGAACGTTTTGTAAAATACTATTCACAGGCTTAAAAATGTAGTCAAGGGCTTGGGTGGAAGTTTCCTCTGCTTCGTCATCTTCCAAGGTTGTAGATGCTTGACGGGGTGATGTGGTGGATGAGTTTTGTGATTTTGAATTTAAGGCTAAAACAGAATTAATTTTCTAATGAGAGGATAAAATAATAATTTAATTCGTTAAAATACATTAACTTTTGACCATGTCTGATCATAATGGATAAATATGGATAATAATAAATCTTACAACTTGAAGGTACTTTTGTTACTTTGCCTCCTTTTCCGTCTGAAATCTCTTCGTCGTATTCTTCATCCACCTCCTCATCCTCAGAATACTGGCAGTTAACCTATGAATTGAAAAGCGTTAGGTGGTTCTGATGTTTTTGAAACTATATGTGTGTTAAATTAACAGTTAACTGTATTATAATCAATAACCAACTTTACCAAAGACAATATCAGAATCAATATTGCTAAAACACTTAAGAAAGGTTTCGATTTCATTTTACTACTAATTCAGGAAGAATACTTTTGAAACTCTAGCTAGGTTTATTTCAAACTGAGTTCAATGTATTGTATCAGCAATTGAGTAAGGAATAGCTAGGAATGTAAATAACAGACTGGAAACTAAATCTATTGGCTGTTTATGGAGCAGTACCTTGTTGCTTATTCGATGTTCTGGTATCTACTTTGTTCCAGATCAATTATGATCAGATGACGATATGGGTAACGGGGCATCGGGTTTTTCAGGCATTGTTTCAGATAGAATCCAAATTAATGCAGAAATCTTGGGCTAATGAACTTCCTAGTAATTGTTTCCCGTAATCTGTAATATGCATTCGTCACGGTGCTTTAATTTTTATGTTTACATTCAATAAAGCGTCTAACTGCTTGATTGACCAGAATAATTGCCTAGACTGCCTGCCTTTATTTTGAGTTTATTTATTTCGTGCTCTAACATCAATAAGAAATAAAATAAAATATTTTTCAAGTTCTTTGTTTCAATGTTCAACGTTTCAAATATTTGAAAAACTTTGAAAACAACTATATAATTTCTACTATGCTGTGATTTACCATTGGAAATCAATAGATTAAAATCTTGTCTAAAGTAATCTCTGTTATCAGCCGACATATCGTGGAATGAAATCAAAACCGTAATTTCGCACAAGAAATCAAATTCTTGGCGAAATCCAACATGTTTTAAGTGTCAAAGTATAAAATCAAGGTAGTAAAAACCTCCCCGTAGAGATTTCATGTCCTCCTCAAAGATTATGTCAGGGAAGTCAAGCATCTGTTGTGTCGGGGTAGTTGATTACATTATTAAATATTCTGTCATGTCACGTCCACGTCATGTCATCATCGTCTTGCTCTTTACAGGGGGTCCATTGTCACCTGTGTTGGCGCATTACATTCCGATTCCCTATAAAACATGCATATTTTACTCAAGTGCATAAATTCTTGAGCTAGATTAAGGGAACTTGATATTAGACCTTCAAGGAAAACCGAGTGTACTGATGCATACCTACGAGAAAGACTACTTTAGCTGATTCTCAAGTGGTCAAAACACAGAAACGTCATGTAACTAAATCTGTTCCAGTGATCAACGGACACAATGGGATCTTTACTGGAAATATGAGCTTCTTCACCAAACAACATAAGCAATCCTCACATAAGATCGTCTCATTCTAGTATCGTTATTATTTAATTAGAATATCCCAACCTTGTTGTTGCTCATTAAAAAAATCCATATTGGTAGCATCGCAAGTTTTAAGCAACCCTTTGGTTCGGAAAAATATTGACACTAAGAGATGACCAGAAGGGTCACTATGTTTTAAAAAAATGAAAACCATCCTTATAAAAAAATCATTAAAGAATATCGTGTCCTAGTAAACAAAGGGGTGATCGGAAGGTTGGAAGCTTGACAAAACATTTAACATTCGTCTGTCATTAGATTGCTCGTTTGTGGACAAAACTATTTTCTCTGTAGTCTTGCCGATGGCCACCCACTTGGGTTGTCATTCCATCGCAAGCCAATTTATTGCTCTTCACAGTCGATTAGATTTAAGACTCTGTCCTTTTTTCTTCTATTAGTAAAAAACAAAAGGATACATCCGAGGAAGGTTATCCAGTTGTTACCAGTTAGCTTTGCTGGAAGTATTGATTGCACTCCTCCGGTTGATCAATAATGGGTGAAGACACACGGGGTAAAACGAATTGTACATGGGGCACTCTCAAACATCCAAGACCTTCTTTTACACAAGATTCCTCTTTCTTTTTCCCATGCTCTTGCTATAATCGACAAGTTTGTGCTGAAACTGATCGAAGATTCAAACAAATGCCTCGATTTCTACTACAGGCCACGAGTGCCAACAATAATTTTACTTTAAACACCTCCAAAGTCTTAAATCATTACTTAATGCCTTCTGTTCTTCTCGGGGTATTGAACAACTGGAAGTTGGAGCTTGGAAGCGCCAAGAGTCTTTATTATTTATTTCCCTGCATCTCTAAAGTATAACCCTTGGCTTTTGGACCTGGAACTAGCTCCATGGTCTATTATTCCAAGTCTTGCAGGAAAGTTTGAGACAAAGGCATTATGAATGAGAGAGTGGAGGAGGAGGCCTTATCCACCGTATTTGCATTAAGTTTGAAACGCGAGTGAAAGAGAACAGAAGCACTTGGCCATTAAATCTTAAGATTTATGTGGCACAGTTGGCTTTGTCTTTGGTTCTTTGATTCATGTTTGGGGTATCGCTAAAAGGCAACTCCAACAATTCATTATTTGCTTTGTGCCCAGCTTTACTTCACACTTGCCCTCTCATCTCCAATATATTTCCTGACACATAATATGCTTACTAAAACTCTGCAAATGGATATAGAAAGGCGAGACACGAGCCGTTGGACTCGGTTTCGTAGATTTTAAATTCAACAACTTGGGACTTCAGGTTTCAAAGAAAATCCAAAAGGGTTCTAACCTCAGACTCAAAGCTAAGAAACTCTGGGGGAAGATCTAGCCATATCTCACGAAGGTCTTTCCTAACCCGTGTCTTTCATAGATTCCTCTCAACCAGAGACCGCAGGGACTTTTCACGTTCGTGGTTCATGTTTGTTCTTGGGATTCTTTTGAAAATGAAAAGCCATACAGAAGTTCTATTGGAATCACATAATTCGTTCCGGACTGCGAATGAGAATAATCCACACTGGTGACTGGTCAAGTATTATATATAATATTATATAGTTTGTCAGGAAAAGGGTTGGAGGAGAGAGAGAGACAGGCAGGGTAAGTAAATAAATAAAAGAGTCGTAAAAAACGATTTTAATCGATTGATGAAACAAATGATAGTTGAGCCCGGACTGACCTGTTTTTTTGGCCCAGGTAGCTTTCTTACGAGCATTTGAACAAGATACCTTTTCTGATGGCAATAAAGATAAGTCCATTTTCCTTTTCTTTTGTGGGTGACACCGATGCCGACTTCTTGTCCTTTGTATCCCTGTGGATGATGATGACTCCTATCTCACTTCCCTTGAGTTTCGCATGTCTGCTGGCTTACAAGAGTTTTTTATAAAGGAGTAAATTATGATCCCATGAACCCATAAGGATTTGGAGAGAACACTATGGTTTTTTATTTGGATAAGCTATCAACTGTGTACGCATATTGTCCTATAGGACCCTTATAGTCCTTTGCGAAATCTTTGTAAAATAGGAAGTTCATTCGTGCTAAATCCCACATCTAACTCAACTACTTGACCACCTCTGAATAATAGGAAGTAGGCTTCAGTTGAATTTGCATGTAAGGGGAGTAAATTCCAAGAATTCCACTGGAATATTTAGCCATTAGCAAATGCAAATATTTCAGAGTTGGGACCTTAAGCCACCCACCTGGCATTTATAAGGATACGATCTGCTACCTAGTTCAAATACGTCTAAAGAATTCATCGGTTTCACTCAAGCTACTAATTCAATATTAAATGAATTTTACTATGTGTAATTAACCTCTTTGATGTTTCATGATGGCTTTTGTAAGGCCTATTCCTTAATGTCGGCTGTTGTATGTAATTGCTGGGATAATGTGTGGAGTCCATAAACGTGAGATAACACACAGGGAATAGAATGTTAATGATATTTTATCAATCGTTTGTGCTCGGCATTATTCAAATACTTGGGATTTTCAGTTCATTGGTACATTTTAAATTGTACCTCAAGTTTCAGAGAAAAAAAAGTTTGTTAGATCGCAGGCCATCTAGAACAATCAAAAGGGAAAATGAAGAGCAAAACTGCTGCTGTAAAATTACAGAATATTAAACTCTGAAACTGCGTTATGAATTATAGCCCTTTCATGCAATGCAAACTATTCATAAAAAAATGTTGATAGTCTTTCCTACGAAAATAATTATATTCCATTTTACATTGGAAAGGATTCGTCTGGTCACGTTTTAGATACAATTAAAGAGTTGAATACGCAAACCTCTGGCAATCAAGTAAATTCTCTCCCTTTGAATGACAACATGAGCATGTATTACAAAATCGGTGGATATTTTTGCTCACGATACTCAAAGGAAGGTGAGTAAACAACTGGTGACGTAATTTGAGAGTAAACGGAGTCCCTAATAATTCAACATTGACTGAATCCCACTGGATCCTCTTAACGGCTAACCGAATCCAATCCAAGATTTATTGTCATCCTCCTCTGACAAAGATTCATTACGTCTCATTAAATCCAGACTGTTTTCCAAAGAGCTCATCCTGTCTCCTAGAATGTAAGAATCTGAAGGGAAAAAAATCTCAAACTTCCAAAGAGAAAAAGCCCAGCTTTTTGAAAACTATTCTTACTTATGCAAAGATGAACTGAGGAGACAATTTACAAATCCCCTTCCCTATTTACCGTCATTTAAGGTCTGCACTCTGGTTTAATAAAGGAGACTCTTAGTATTAATACGAACAGTGGACCCATAAAGACAGGTCTTGATGTTAAAAGTGTTTCACAGTCAGCAGTCAGACATGAAATATAAATTAACTTGGGGTATGAAGTCAATATGAAGCGAAATAGTTCAAAATCCACTCATCCATAAATGATGACGAAGGGCTTGGAGGAGTAATTTAGAAATGAACAAATGGGAACATCAAAGATTTCTAGAAATTAAGACATCTCCATTTTTTCAAACCCAGAAAGGTTCAGACATCCCACAGAGAGGTTGACCAGGTTGATCTACTGTAGCTGAAATGACTTTGAAAAAAATCACCGTCTCCAAAAAAACGTCTTACCTGTGTAGATCCATTACAAATGGACATGACCGATCCAAACTTGTAAATTACTCACAAAAACTTTTTCGAAAAGACAATACCTTTATAAAATACCTTGTTGAAACAGACTTGAAAACTTGAAAAATTCTAGCACAGTGAGAAAAAACGTGAACAAGCTCATCACATTAGCGAGATTCTTGAATTCTTTAGTTAACTTCACAGACAAATATAATGAATCTTGAGACTTGATGGTCTGTCTACAGAGTTTAAAAAATACATTTAACTCCCACTTGAGGAAAATAGTTTAAGTGTTTGTTTGTTTTACAGCATTGTTTTTTTTCAACCAGTGTTTACATGAATTATTGAAATACTTGAGGAATTATATTTTGATCTCGTCATTACAGATTCTAATTGAAGTGTGGAGAGTTGGCAAAACTTGATTTTAGTAGCTTCAACACGACTGTATAAGCACCTACCTCCAGGGAAGCTCATCATCTTCAGAAGGGTTCCAAGAATTCTCTGCATATTTATGCTATCTGCCTAAAGAAAAGTAGGAACACTTATTAAATACTTCCATAACGCCATTTCCATTGTTATGCAGCAATTCAGGAGCTCAAGTCATAGACACGCGAGTGTTAAGGAGTTTCAAAGGGCTGCACTGGAGCTTTTAAGAATCCTTAGAATCCTTGTGATCTTTATGATAAATACGGTATGGGATTGTGATAGCAAAAGGAAGTCCAAAATAAGACATATGAGTATTTTTTGGTGGAAATTTTGGGATTCCACACTTGTCATTCCTCAGATATAAGTTGAATGGGGTAAATCGGATGCAAAAAGGAGATGGAATTCGGATCATGTGAAGCTCAAAAGAGTTCAGCTCTCTCAATGCAGAGGAATTTAGACAATTCTAAATGTGGATTTGGCAAGGATGAGGTATGCAGAGGGGATAGATACGTAGTCAAGGATGGTGAGCCTTATAAAGTCTGCCTTGTAGATGCACCAGAGAGGATTCATTTGACTGACAAAGGAAAACGGGCTTGATTATCTCCCAGCTTTCCTAAAGTGATTTCCTTGATGAAGAGATGAAAGAGTGTTTTGTAAACACCCGAGCTAAGGAACTTCAGATAGGAAATTCTGTATTCTGCACAAGGCTTCAATAAATATAGAAGATTCTCTTATTCTTCTGTCTTTGTAGTTTTCCAGTCCAATTGTTAGATTGTTTGTTATAGTGAGAGAAAGTCTTGAGTTCTAGTTAAAAAAAACATTTCCGACAAAAATTTACATATTTCGATTGTTATGCACTGAGCTGGGGAAGACAGCAGTGGGGGTTGTTTATTGTGAGAGATTAATTGGAGTGTGATGGAATTTGTTCAATTTCTTCGTTGTAAAGGGCCGTTTTATTTTGAATTGAGATGTTGGGAAGGATTTGAAGAGTTTTAAATGCGTTATCTGACTTAATAAAATCGTCCCAACATCCGTATCACATTTTATTCAAAAGTTTATTCAATAAAGTTTACTCGATAATAATTGGAATAGCTAAAAATTACTTAATGTTCTGAGTTGCTTGCTAAAGTCAGCTTTTGAGTTACGTAAATAGCAAAAGAAATTGCAGTACTTGAAGCCATTACATTGGCAAGAATTGTATTGTACTTAAACGTAATTTCGTATGTTTTGGAACATGTCGATCACTTTCCTGTTGGTTAAAGAATCCCAGTCACCTGTAGGTATTTGTAATAAATGACAAATTATGCACTTTATGAACCGATTGTGCAAAGATTGATGTATTGCATTACTGAGGCTCTAAACTAGAGGAAATACATAGGGCCTAAAAAAGTATTCTGAAAAAGTGGTGTTGATCTGTAGATAAGTAATATCTTACGCTCATAACTGGGATTAACATTGTACGATGAATGACCTGAAGAGAATAAGCCAAGCTGTTGTATTTGATTCATGATTGGAGAAAGTATTTAAGAAATTCAAGCAATGACTTGTGCTCAAAGGGTGAAAAATGTAATGAATTTCACGAATTCTCGTATCACTTCACCACGAAATGTTTTTGTGCTTTACTTGGTCCTAATCAGTAATTTGAGGGCTTTTATTTTTCACAAATGGACCCAACTTTTTTGATACCAATGCCGAATCACGAGTTTGGAATTCTTTCTGAGCACGAACCACTCTCACCCTCTAATATCAGAGTAGGTCTGCTAACTGCTATACTTTTCCTATTTCCTTAAGCGGTAATAGTTTGATTGCTTGATGATGGTCCGCGAGAGGGGTATTATGGTTTTAGTTTTCTCAAGGGGAATATATACACCCCGTTAGGGCTTGATGAATTAATGGTTCATGTTGGATCTTCTTGATGATTTCACAATATTTGGGGAATGTTGGGGGGGCTTCCTCAATCGAAGCGAGAAATAACTCAAATGCCAAAAGATGAGAGAAGTTTCGAAGAAAAAAGTTTCATCTTCCTAGAACAAAAGAGTTAACATCGAGGAATGGGCTGAATATAAGAGCTTCAACTTTTAAAGATTTTTCAAAACTCAGGCATTTTTAGAAACATATGCTTTCTCGTATGCAATTAAACTATCAATACCATTTTCCCTACATATTCTCCAACTTTTAAGTTTACTGTAACTTGTGCAGTTTGAATACCTCAACAAATCTGACTGTAATTATTTCAGATTCTTAATTTAATTATAAAATAAATCTAAAGCTTAACATTTCCACTAACTATGCTTAAATCCATGAAAACAATTCTGCCAAGCGCCATGCCTATTTCCTTCCAGTATCTATCCCTGTAAATCAAAATAAAAAGTTTCAAATCCTCTTTAAAATTAATTTAGAGCATAAAGCTGAGGACTAGCTTGGCTTAACATAACAGGGGATTTGTATAGCTTGGCTCTTAAGTTGGTATTCCATGTTGATGTTGAAATGTTAACCCGTTGACTGACATCTGAAAGTCATCCTTTCATTTGAAATGTTTTCTAAAACCTTTAAAAACATTAAATTTACTTTGCCCACTAAACGCAACTGAGCGATACATACACACGCCCACTCACAACTCAGGAGACAACACTCCTTGTACAAACTATGGATACATTGAGCCTCGAACTATTCTTCACACTCAACAGTTCACCTCTTCTTCTCCATAGCATTGAACACCCTGAGTGGTTTTTTTTAAACTTTTTTTTCTTCGTTTTAACAGACAGACAGATTATTACTTTGGATGTTGGATGTTGGAGGAAGAGCCAACTCCAACCCTTTTTTACACATCAACGTCATTTCGCAACTTATCATTGGTGAGGATCCCTAAAGGATATAAAAGGAAGGCGTATCTTTAAAACTCTTTCAAAGTTTAGAAAAAATATCTGTTGACCAAAGTGTGCCTATGTTTTTTTTTAGAAAAAATAAAGAAATGTATATATTATACCACATAGAGAGGAGTGCAATTGGATGTATTGTGCCTACAAGATCCGTAATGGATTAATGAAGTTCTTTGGTTTTGAAATGTGAAGAATAGCGGACAATAGATTACAAGGTTGGGGTCCTTTTGGGTGAAATTGACAAAGCTGATCTCCCGGTACACACGAGTGTGGACAAATGGGAGTTTTGTGTTCGGAATGCACTCTGTGACAGAATATTTATCTTCTGCTTCTTTCTACTTTCTTGAGTCTCGAGTCTTCCTTCATGTTCCTATCCTCTTGGTTGTTGGTAGAGGCATGTTCAACTTGATTTTCAGCAAACACATGATCATATCAAGGGACAAATAATAATGAAGATGTCCACGTCTCTTATATTAAGAGTGTGTACAAGACTTGGGGAACAATTTGGGGATTTTTTTTCGTTTTTGGGATCTAAATGGGATTGTCGTAGGTATTATGGATTCAATTTTCCATCATCATTCCAAACCAGTTGTTTGCAAAAATTTATTGAAAATAGAGTATATAGTATCGCATTTCTTAAAACTTAAAAAAGTTGACTTA
>JAQFYM010003495.1:0-18466 GCA_034694785.1 Agrenia bidenticulata | reverse complement strand
TTATAAATTGGCTAAGAAGCTTTAAATTTTTTATCAACCTGGCTCGGGCTATATGAAGTTGCACTTGTGAGTTTTTAGTAGCATATGCTTAAATGTTTTTAAATATTAAAAAAATGAATATCACATCACAATGTTTATAACTCCTGACTCATGCCAAATACTAATAACTTGTACCCGTACTCTTCTATACTCTCTATACGATAATGGAGATAATATAATTCTAAAATAGGATGAACCCTTGTCATCACGCGTACACACGGGATCATGGAGAGCAAATGAAGAATCGGGCTGGGAAACGGAAGACGAGAAATAAGAGAGGAGAGAGTTTCGGGAGAGGCAGAAGGGAGACTGGAAGTAGGCTCACTAAACTATTAAATTAATAATTCATTATAAAGTCTACATATTGATTTATCGATTGGCTCGTGGGAGCTTCCAAAAACCGGATTTTTTCTTCGTCTTTAAACTCATCCCGGCCTTCCTATTTTATTTTACTTCTGGTTTAAAAAATAAAATAAAATACCCCTCCCTTTCAACATCAACTCTCAATCTCGACGAACGATCCTAGAATCTACTATTTATATATTCTAGAAATATATCGGCTTTCCCTCATACTACAGAGTACAATGAAATTCCTATTATAGCTCTACCCTGTAATAATCCAGTTATTTTCAAAAGCTGGAGAGTCAATATTTATTTATTTCCATGCACGTCGGGGATTTAAATCCTCCAGCCTGGGATAATTATTGACCAATTTCTCATTCAAAATTGAGCTTCGATTAGTCAAAAACAAAGCAGTTAGTACCAACTCGTGGATTGTTATCAAGCTATTGGGAACCAATATGTATCTCTCCTTTCTCCACACTACAGAATAAGTGGCTTCTTTTCTCCTACCTCCTACCGTATTCTGAATAATGAAGTGGTGCTCACGAATGACTTTTATAACATTATAGATTTCAAAATATATCAGTGTAGTCAATGACAAATTGTTGTGAATTAGCTAGGGCACATGTAAACACGAATGTATTATTTGTGAGCATATATAGTAACTTATTGTCCAGTCTGACCAATGCCGGGTATCCTACGTGTCCACCAAACTATCCCATCCAACCCCTACGAGCTACATGTTATTTATTCAAGATTGAGCCTTAACATTTTGATTAAATTTGATACGAATAACAAGAGAAAGAGCCGTATATTATTGTTTTTCACAATAGTACGTACATTGTCTGGAGGTTCTTCACAGCTATATACAGTATTCCCAATCCTCATGTCCACAGATATTATCAGAGTCAGAAAATCAGTAGGATATTTACGAGGGACTCCAGCTGGTGGTAGTACAATCTAGTCTGCCAACATTTCGAACTAAATGTTCATAATGGAAGGTAAATGTAATGCGTCTCTAACCCTCAAGTTGGATACACATGACTTAATGCATATGCTTAATGTCCATCGAGCATTTCACTCATAAAAAATTAAATAGGAATTGAACTTTGGGAGAAATTAGTTCGGCCATTTCCATGATGTAAACAACAACTTAGGTATTTATATGAAGAGTCTGCATAATTATATTGTTTTAACTTCATCCATGTATTTGGACTACATACAATGCATGCCTTTTTGAATCTAGATTGTCCTCACGGACAACCTTGTAAAATTCCATCCATTTATTAAATGCCTTGACTAAATTCTATGTTAACTATGTGGGTTTTATAATCCACTAAGCTTATTTTTGGTAAACAAAAAGTTAAAAATTTTAATTTAGAATCTCTACTTTTTTATAGGTAATAATAAATTAGACATAAATGCCCTTTGTGAATAAAAGCTTCTGGAATAAAACTAACTTCTTATGAAAAACTAGTTCCAAGTCTAACAAAAAAATCCAAACTCTTCCAGACAATTAAACCTTTTCCTACTAAATCAATTACTCTCCGTGGATTGAAATTGTACAAGACACATGGATATTAGAGGTAGGATGAAGGAGGAGAGATCATTACAGAATATTTTTTACATGATTAATTCCTACTTACTTGATCTACAGTACCAACTACCGTATAAACGCTCTCCACACATATAAGGAAATAACATGTATATGTGGGTTGTTAAATAGTTAGAGTTTTTCATTCCTCTGCTCATTCGTGTGCAATTAATTTTTAAGGATTCGCAAGTTGGGACTGTTGGAAGTTGGATGTAATAAGTTGAAAGTCAAATGCACACACGTTTTGTTCTCCCTCACTCGATAATTTCATAAAAATTACTAAATCACCAATTCCACTCAATTGCCTAAATTAATTTTTTCTCCTCTTTTTTAAAAGGTATAATTCGTCAAAGCAAAAAAAAATCACTCGAGTTCGTTACTTTACTTGCTCTAGCAACTCAAGGCTCTCAGACTTCTGGTTATCCAATCAACTCATACATGCTTAAAGTTCCACGTCGGGTATATTGTGCATACGGCATGAAGGATTAATGTATAACTCTAACGTCTAGAGCTTGCTGATGTGTTGGATGTGGGACGATAATTAGACTTGGGTAATTAACCGATTTTAACTGATGAGTGATTGAAGTCGTAAACTGGGTTTCAATATTACTATAGACATCCATTTACCCTGCTGTGCATTGATGAGTGTACCAAGTATTGTATTTATTATGTGCTATGTATGATGTGTGTGTGTGCAGTCAAGTATTATTTTCAAGAATACTTGCGGTTCTAATAAGCTGAATCTGCAGGATTTTTATACTATAGAAAACGTCTTTAAAAAGTTGTGAGAGGACAATTTTTTTGAGAATCTCTAATTTACACTCCCTCTCCCCCATCTCAGGGGTGTAGTAATAGTGTAACTTGTGCTGTATAATTTTTCAAGACCCCCTCCAAGCTCCCAAGACTCACAAGTTGGAGAAACTGGAAGGAGGTACGATTCTGGAATTAAAATCTTGTCATTAGATATATAAAAAGAGGCGACTAGAATATTTATAAAGTTCATAGACAAGAGAATATCAATTCTGACAAGTCCTCCTTGGTGAGCTGTCAGAGTTTCGGGGGAAAAAGTGTATATAATTTGTGTGAAAGGAACTGAATTTACAATTTACAAGATTATAATTAATTTTTTTCCCAAATCGGAAGGGCTGTAAATCGAAACTCAATTAATTTTTAGCCCCTTGTTACTCATAATTACTCATTCTGCCTCATGCACCTACTCAAAACCTACATGCATACCTCTATACAAAATACACCCTATGACTTATCTACACACACAAAAGCACATGTACATAAGAGCCCAAGGAAAGTCTAGGGAGAATTAATCCCTCAAAATGTAAAACCCTTGACTTTTCCAGCCATCCAATCTACAACTCATTGTCACTCTCCTACTCCTACATCGTACTTTTGTGATTATTGTAAACGGTAAGCTGAACAAAAAACAAAAAAATTGAAATGGTAAGTAATGGAAATAATCCGCGTCCACATCCACCTATGGCACTATCAATGTATGTATACTTCTCCAGACTTAACAAAAGAGGTAAAAAATGAGGGCATCGCACACATATATTATATAATAGTTCCTAAATCCATCCAACTAAAAATATACATACTTGCCTACTACATCTACCGCTACTGCCTACATTGAGATCCACACATATTCCTATAGTCTAAGCCCAAGTACAAATATCTGGATGGATGAGGGTTTGATGATGCGATTATAGATTACAAGGGGCTTGCAGGGCTCAAGTGAATTCAAATATTCCCATCCATGTACAAAAAACACTCATACTTATTACATATTACACATCTCTCCACCATCCACAAGGACATATAAGTACACACAAATGCATACCAGATATTCTCTACGATTCAAAGCTATGGAATAATAAGACCTCCACCAGGAGAGAAGAGGACACGGAGCATGAAAAAAGCACATCTCGTAAAATATAATACGAACAGAAGTATGAGAAAAATGGTGAAAAACGGTAGAAATTATATTCCATCCCTCTATATACATAAATATAAACTCTAGGTTCAAGGGGGTATTCAAGATATAGTAAGCTAGAGAATTTTTTTATTTATTTTTTTTTATAAAAAAAGGGTTGAGATTTTAGAGATGAAGTGTTAGTTACGAATGGTAAATTCGGTGTATTTTAGGAGAGGTGGGAGATGTATCTGTATATATTATGTGTAGCATGTATATGTGTGTGTAATATTATTATCCAGCGGTGGTGGTTATTATAAAAATAAAGAGACTGGAAACTATGCTCCATAACGCTGGGCTGGAAGGTTTGAAAAGAGTTGGGATGAAAAATCAATGCAAAAATGGAATTAGGAGAGCGAGAAGAGATAGTGTGGAAAGTGGAGAGAGGGAAAGGGAGAGAACTCATTTACAGCAAATAGCTAATGCAATTTAATTCTTGCAATTACGACTGTGAACATCCAACGGAAGGCAACCCGGAGAAGAGCTACCACCACCACTCAAACACCACTACCGACTTTCAGCCTCACATTCAATCCCCGGGTTACCTACAGGGTCACACATATTTAGACTTTTTTTACAGATAATAAAATGCTCATATAGTCTATACTTCTTTGTAGACCAAAAATATATAACCCATCACTATGTATCTACGCGTACACTCAAGCAGTTTCACGAGAAAGGTATACGGAGTAGCAATTTTTTTAGTTTTAGAGAAAATAACTGTATGATTATGTAAATGGGTACACGTAAATATAAGAAAATTCATAACCAAGATACAAAATACTTGTATAACCTACAACCTATTTGTAAAACCTAGCTGTAAGACCAAGCTTTTATATATAACTCTTTACACGAGATTCGAGAAGGGAGGAGATGGATATTTTTATATTTTAAGCTTTAAAACTATGTGTAGATAAAAAAAACTTAAATGACTGAGAGTGTGACAAATCCCCCATGGTGCTGTGGACGATTGGTGGAGGTAGGTTGTGAAAGTATGGGCATTAAACGGGATAGAGTATGCAAAAGTGTTTTACTTGTGAGCAGGGATCGATATATTGCACTTTGTACACTTGAATGTATTAACTTTATAAAAATATTTTTTAGTTTCCTTCCAATTTTATAGATCATTTTCATTCTAAAGCTCTAAAGCATAGGGAATAAAATTTCCCTGGTTTTTTATATATTCAAAAAAAATAATGAGATCGGTTAGTATACGTAGATATATTTGAGTCGATAGAGAGCCTAGTGGTTTGAGCTTTTAAAAGTGGAAAGAGCAAGTTATTCTTGTTGTTAGACTATTTTTAAATTTTAATTAAGAACTGTTTACTCTTCTTCTTGGGGGCTTCTTAATGAAAAGAGGGTTTAGAGTTTTTCCCTTTGGGTTTTAAAAAACAGCTCTTCTGTGTACATCATGGAATATATTTTAATATTTTGCTCCTCCAGTAAATTTTACGTGGAAGTAAAAGAGGAATAGAAGAATCTACTAGCAGATTAGATAAATTGTAAGAAAAAAACTGACGACCTATTACTGACTGATAAAGTGCGTGGCACCTGGAGAAAAACAGTACAAGTATTAAAAAAGCTAGACGTATCGATAGTTTCTCTTGATATAAATTTCATTTAAATGTTTTCCATTATGCGTATCCAACAAAGAACTACGAAAATTACGAGCCAGACTTTGCAACTAAGCCCCGTGTGCTGTAATAGGCAGTCATCAATGTCATTGTACGTACAATGCTGTGTGCTATTATAAATCTCAGTGGAAAAAAATTTTCCTCGCAAACTCGCTAACAAAATTAGTGGATGCAGACATGATTTTGGATTTGCTGAAAGTCAAGTTATGAAAAAAGTCCCAAGTCCTGCGACACAGGCTGTGTGTAAGGTGCAACATTAGATTAGGGCCGAAATTTGCTGTAAGGAAACCCGTACCTGCCTTTCATACTGTATACTTCGAGGCTGATAATACTTTGAGCAAATGCGGGGAATAGCTTATTTTATTTCCACATAAAACCTTATTTCACCAACTTTTTCTCTGACTTGTTCACTTCATATTACTCCTACCTTCCTATTCCAACTATTCACTACTTTTAGTTTTATATACCATCGGTTATATAATAATATACCCTCGTAGAGAAGCACTGTAGATCCACATTAACGGCTACGCATCGGCACCAAATACTTCAATTCACCATTCCGAGCCCAGACATTAAAATATAATGATTTTCTTCCTAATCATAAAAGCCAAAGCACAAAGCAGTCCCGGCCTTTGGGCACCAATCGGATTCCCAAAAAAATCTCACACTGTTTCCAGTTTCTAACTCCATCCAACTAGTCTCAAAGCCTTGCATAGCCCAATTTTAAAACCCAGTCTTGAAATGAAGTCCTAAAAAAAGCAAAGACTACCCACGTGGTCAAACCAATAGCTTATAGAAATCTAAAAAATGGTCAAAACCAACAATAATATAGAGACTTTACTACTACGGTAAATCTGAGATCGCTCTACGTGCTCGTCCTAATCTGTGATCCCAGTATATCTCTACGCCCAAAATGAACTAGATAAAAATACGATACCTGCGTGTAATATTTATTACCCCAAATTGAACTACCGAGTTCATCTCCTTATCCCTAACCCTGAAGCCTGCAATTTAATTTGCAGGTAGGGATGAGATTATTTGAAACAAAATATCATCATCCCCCCCCCCCCTACTCTCCAGTTTCCATCCCAAGTCTTCATTTCTATCCGACAATAGAGGTTTAATAACAGAAGTAAAAGCAATGATGATGAAATTACTTGGATACTGTAGGAGCACATTCGACCCCAGTGACTCCCCGGTTTATACGATTATGACTGCTGGAATGGCACTTAAAGGTGGGTGGATAGATACGGGGCTGAGCTGGGGAAAGGAGAACCAACAAGCGTTAACTGTGCTACATAATATGAACAATATAAGCGACGGAGGCTGGTGACTGCCGGCATTTTCCATTCCAGAAACCCGTTAAACTTTCCCTACAACTCTAAGTAGAAAGCGCAGAGAGAGAGAGGAGAATGGGAAGCAGTAATAATATATATTTTATACAATATAATATAACCTAATGGGCACTGGGAAGGGCAGCCCAGGCCATCTTACACAACGTCCATAAGCACATGAAATAACATAACAATTCTGGACCGTAGAATATAATGGGAGAAACAATGATGATGATGAATATAAATGCCAGTCTTTTTCATAGCCCTTTCCCGTCTCATAATATTCATCCAATAGTTACCAAGTGCTGAGGAAGCTCCAGCCAAGAGTACTGTGTACCCTTACCCTTGGACCATAATCCCATAGTACCGTAATAAACTATAGCCATCTCTAATGGTGGAATCTTTGGGCTCTCTGTGTACATATCATATGATCCTCTTCCATGTCCATGATCTCTCCTCATGATGACATATAATATAAAATAATATAAATTTGTACTTTCCCCTCATAAAAAGACTCCTTTCCATCAAAGTGTACACTCGGGTTCATAAATATTATAGTAGTTTCTATATGTTATTATATTACACGTCGGCTAGGCCACACGTCCGTACGCTTACCCGCTCCTGCGGGTAAGAAGCGATCGTCGTGAATCTTTGGATGTTCGAAAAACTTCACATTTTCTACACACATATATACACACACATTTCAAATGGCCATTACTATTTTAAAAGGCTGTTCGAGTGCAATGTAAACTTTTGAGACACCTCCTCCACCACCTCCAGAAATAAAATTTTATTTCCCATATAACATTACATCCTTCCTACCCTGTAAATTATGTACATTTTTGAAACCTCAAGGTATCCGCCATAGTGAAACAAATAAAACGGGCTGTTTTAGCAACTAGGTACCTTATCTCTAGGATGCTCACAGGAATAGGAAAAAATGCTGATAAGATGAAATAGAATGTGTCGTAGTTAAGTAACGCAGCTCAAAGTCAAGCTCATGGCTCATTAACTAATGCTAGAGTATAAACTAACATTATCGAGTCCTAAGAAGTTTAAGGAATGATAATTATAGAAAACCGAACTAAACACTTTCAAGTTTCAGTAAAATAAAGTAGAGAGACTTGCAAAATATTTTACCAATAAGATCACCTTCAAACAACTTATCGATCCTATTCTTAATCTTTGATTCGATTATACAAGGACTGCTACACGATTCATTCCTATGCTGAAGATGAGGATTATAAGCCTTTATTGGTTTTATTGAGCTTTACTCATCATATAAGTTTTCCTAGATGTTTATATTGATTTGATTGGTAATGATCGAAGCAGTCTCCAATTCTAATTCTCTTCAAATCTCTTGAAAGACCTTTGAAAGGATAAGAGGCGGAGCCGAGATAACACCGAGTTTTCAATTCAAAGTTGTATCAAAATAAAACTATGTTACCTCCTTCTATCTCTCCTTGTGCATCAAAGTAAACTAAATTTCTACAAAGAGAGAGAGAGAGATTATGTCTTATACGAAGATATATAATAATAATATCATTATTAAACGAAGAAAAAAAAATAAAACAAAAGTTTCCGATACTGAATCCAGAAATGAGTACTTTGTATGCATGCATATAAAAACTTTCAGCCTCGACATTAAAAGTAAATAAATATCATGCACGTACCTTTTATTTAATGATTCCCTCTCTGCCAAGTATTCGTTTCCATTTTCCATCAACAACAAAAATCCAAATAAAAACGTAGGGAGGGAGAAAAAAAGTCGGAGAAAAGTCTGAAGTTTTAAGAAATTAAATGAAAAACATATAAAAAAAACTCCATACACCTATGTGTCTTCTATCCCTCTTTTTCAATAATGGGAGAAGAACATGCAACTCATTTCGAAAGTACAATGAAAACGGACTTGTTTTCTGGATACAAAAAAATCGCTCCACAGAGGCCAGGAAGGAGAAGAGAGACAGAGAAGAGAGAGGGTTGAATGGAAAAAAAATAATAAGGAAATAAAACAAATACCACTCGAGAGAGACCGTGTAATAATAATATATGAAATGAAATATAAAAAAAGGGTAATTATAATTGTACTGGCAAAGTCTATATGTGAATGTGCACAAGTACATGGAAAAGTTATTCCACACTTCCCTTTTGTTGTACTTATTTTATTATCCACATTATTTTATTGTAATAACGGCCTTCGCAGAATTTCTTGGGGGTGGAAAACAGTGCCATTTATTATCATATCGTCCTTTTCTGTTTTTATAAACCACTTTATGCATATTTTTTAGCCCTGCTTCTTCCCAGCTTCTTCCACATGCACAGGCCTAACTAATCCTCAATTCTGGCCTTGTCAACAAAAATATTATACCCTTTACAATCCTTCATAAAATAAGATGATCCGATTTTGAGATATTCTCATTTTCTCGGAAAAATATTTCAACCCGCCTGGGCTTTCGTACACTTTTATCCTTAAAAAATATTGAAAGCTTTTCTAACTCCTTTTAGGATTTCAGCTTCAGCTTTAGAGTAATAAACTTTCTATTGAATTTTAAACACCTGAACCTATGATGAGATCTGACAAAATCATAAACTATAAATGCTATAGTTTGATCCTATGATCTCATCTAAGAGATCATAGAATGGAGAAATAACAAGAGATTTTGAAACTTACGCAACTAGCCCTTGGAGTTGATGGAAAGAAGGGGAAGTGGTGAAAGTCCTTTGTGCCGGAGAGTTTCACGTGGCTTTTCTCAAGTTCAAGAACTCACAGCGTTTCTGACAATCTTTTACTGCAAGAGGTAGCTCGGAATTCCCTTACACGAGTACACGACTCATTCATAAACTACTTGGGGATTTTGCCAAGGAGTACATATGCTTGAATTGTTACTATACTGTCAACTGCTCCGTATCCATGTATGTATAGCTTGTACTATGCTTCAAGTGGAATAGAGAAAAGTCACACCTTTGAAAAGGGAATAATAGTTTTCTCTGAACTTGATAGGCTTGACTCCTACAGATATAGGGGATCGTGACCTTCTTCGAATGTTTTATAAGCATGTACATATAGTCATGGAACACAACTCGAATTCTGAATGAAGTTGTAAATCCCAAGCTCTCAACGTGCTTTCTTGTGCTGTGGGCAAGAGCTTTGGTTCTTACAAGTTGAGTCTATGCAATCGGTCTTGGAGTCTTGAGAGAGTTGCGGTTGAGGTTTTGACGTTCGTAGTGTTCTCGCCTTATTTATGCTTGATAATTCACTATTACTTTAATCAGTATGAGTTCTAAGGACTTGTTAGGAGCTACTTAGTACAGTTCTATAGCTCTATAAACACCTCAGGGAAACCAAAAAGTCTCAACCAATTGAAAATGTATTCTACAGGGTCTAAAGTTTAAGGGAGTATTTCCGGTAACATGCTGATTACAATTACAGATTGAATATCTACCTGGAATACTTGGAGTATTGAGAAAAATGCTACGAGCTTTATTGAGGATGTGACGCCTCTGAAAGTCTAAATCCGAATAACAGCTTAGAGTAAAATACCCGGGTAGTCAGTCATCACCCAGAGTAGTACGCACTTGCACTTCTACCCAGACTCCTTTTTGCATCGCAACCTCACACCTATAGACACCTATATCTATTCTATCCGTGCAGTAAGGACTTAAGGACCAAATCTCTCCCTCGTATTAAGTGTATATAAATTCAGGTCATAAATCCCCATAAAATTCCCTTAAAAGGAAAACAAATATCCCACATGTGGCATCATGGAACGATGGAAAACTAGCTTTAAAAAGAAGGACTGGTTACAAAAACTGGCTTTAAGAGATCTAACTAAGATTCAGTTTCATATTTAAAATGTTTAAAAATATTTTCATGAAAAAAATTCTTAAATGTTTACATGCCCATGCCAATCTAGAAGTTTTTCCGACCAAATAGACCGATGCAATGTCATTGCATAGGAATATTTTAAAATTAAAAATGAAATTCACCAAACATCTATAAATCCTGGACAGTCCAGGTAGAAAAGAAGCTACACACCAACAACGTGCCGACAAACGACTCTGTGTGTTTACTCAGATGACAATGACCGGCGAGGTGAGGTGATGCACAAGCACAAATCATATCATCACAACCAGCGCATAAGATCAACACAAAACAAGCAGCAGCTGACAGATTGATCCAGTCTGGTTGGGGTTACTGCGATAAGGAAGGACTAAAAAAATCAATCTCAAACTTTGGAATTATAATTTGGTAAGATAGCAATTTAAATAATGATTCATAAATTCCTCATCTAACACATTTTTGATCCGTTATTAAATTTGCAATCCATTCTTTTATAGTTCATGTTTAAAGAATAAGAGCAAAATAAGAAACTTGCATGGACAAAATTAAGCCGGGTCGAGTAACAAATCTTTTAAGTCCTCATAGGTAAGTCTGTAATTAGCAGAAATTCTATCAGATTTTTAATTTAACAATTCACAATTAGCTTCTAAACAGATTCCATACTGACCTTGTAACGTTGTAACTTGCTAAGCTTTGTTAGAAATGTATGAAAGTATTTTTTTAAACGTTCAGAATTTGACCTTTCACCCTTGAAATCTCTGGCTACCAACTTTTCCATAAAAACAGTTAAACAAAGATGTTCAGAAGTTCAGAAGAATAGACTCGCCATGTGCCATGATATTAGCAAAACAACTTGGCTCAAACAAAATGACTCAAGACTGAAAAGTTAACATTGCAAAAAATAATATTAAATGCAATGAATTAAAAGTATTGTGAATTTCAATGGTACATTAGGTTTGTAAAATATTTATATAACATCATAATCATACATAAGAATAATAAAAGTAACCTCACATTTAGTATATGGAGAGTTGTTATTTATTTTATGCAAGTGAGTTATGTTTTATGCCTACAAATTACCTATTATTTGTTTTAATTGGCCAAAAAAATATGATAGTTATTATTATTATTATTATTACGTATTTGCTGGGTCTTGTAGAATTTACTGGCAAAGGGGGGAGTTATAGTTGAGTTATTATATTTATGTGTCCTTTCAAATAAATATACAAGGTTATTTCAACATTTCCACCCAGTTTTATTACATGAAGAATATTGCTATGTTCTATGCTTGTTGTTTGATGGTTGTTTCTTTTATGAGGGTTATTATTTTAAATGGCTTCAATTTTACAATTTACAATTAATACATTTTAATTTTTACACAGGGCTTTATGGATGCAGAAGCCTTGAGAATTTACTCAATGTGCACCTGACCTCAAGGACGGTTAATAATGCAGCGGTCAACAAGGACAGCGGCTCTGGTCACTTTGCAGGATACAAAAGCAACGTTGAAAGGGAACAAGTCAGACGCTAAACGAGGTGGGAGTAAAGGAATGCTGAAAAAGGCAACGATGTCTGAATTTAAATCCGCTTCTAAAGACGTAGAAGCAGAAAAGCCGAATTCATCAGGATCAAAAAGGAATAAAAAGCAGAAGACTACCAGCGCGTCAGTGTCAAAGAAATCTAAAATAGAATCACCCGCTGAAGTTGAAGAGCTTTCCCCATACTTTTCACAACAACCTAGTAGTATGACCTTAATGACCTCAACAGTTACTAAGTTGACTCGAGAGTTTTACACTCAGGATTGCGTTCGCTTATGCAAAGCTCTACTAGGAACGGTCCTTGTCAGACGACTGCCTAGGACAGGAGAGATTGTCCGTGGAACGATTGTAGAAACGGAAGCGTATGGTGGGTATGACGATAGAGCGTCCCAGTCATTCCAAGGGAAGCGAACACCAAGAAATGAAGCAATGTTTCTCGACCCTGGAACTGCCTATGTTTACTTTACCTATGGGATGTATTTTTGCTTCAATATTTCATCGAACGGTAAGCCTTTATTAAATTAGGAGAGAAATTTAAATCACACTCGACAAGTTGTCTATTTTCCTCCAAAAAGGGTAACCATACCGAATGTGAACCCAAGGGAGGTAAAAATAAATATAATTACAGACCATTACCACAGAGAAAGCCCTTCGTCGACTTTTATGAGTAGATGCAATTAAGAAGTTAGCATGGAAAAGATGGGGGCAATTTAATCAATCAATATCTATTAAAACTAATTATCAACTCATAATTCAACTTCCGTGGTCAAAATGAAATGAGGCCTGAATTTGCTAAATCGTCTTGTCTAATCTATTTAGAAAGTAATTTCTATTCTGGTAAAGTGGTAAAGTAGTGGAGCACTTTGCTGTACTGTTAAAAGTTGAGAAATTTTTACTCCTTAATTAATTCAAATTCGATTTAATCTTTGAACATTTAGGTGAGGGATCGGCCTGTCTATTAAGAGCAGTGGAACCATTAAAAGACTACGAAATAATGCACAGTTTAAGAATACCTCAAAGAAAGACGAAAAACGACGTTGATCATAATTTGAAATCCACCAAGTCCGAAGCAAAAGCAAAAGGAAGGAAAGAAGCTGTAAAACGTCTTAAATCTTTTCAGCTGGCTAATGGCCCGTCAAAACTTTGTATGGCCTTCGACATTCGAAGAGATACCTGTGATAAAATCGACATGACCACCAGTGACGAGTTATGGATCGAATTGAGTGAGGAAGACAAATTTCGAAATCGAGAGTTTGAGATCGACATCACAAAGCGGATTGGAATTGACTCCGCTCCACCAGAATCCCGAGATAGGCTTCTCAGATTTTTGATTCGAGATAACTTAGCCGTTAGTAAAGCTAAGGTCAGCGAAATTAAAAAGAGGTTAGGTATTTAGTTTTTTGAAACTTATGCACAAAACCGTTTCGCTAAATGATTTTTAGCCAGTTACATTTCAGAGAAAGCGATATTGAATCATTGTGACCTATATGATTCACGGCATTGAAAAAATTGGTTCAGAATTTGTAACTTCCTCCATTGACCTTCGTTTCGAGAACTTTTCTGTGGTTGACTACTCACTGTAAACGTCGATTCACAACTCTCAAATTCCAACGAAATGAATTCCAGTTTACAATAAAATAAAATATCAAAATATAAAGCGTTAAAATTACTTGAGAGAGTATGTATGCAATTTGTTAAGCGTGTACTGGTTTTGTTAAAATATGCATCTTTATCAGGTAGTTTACCTACCAATTTGTGAAATAGGTATGTTTTTACAATCAATCTACTCAAGCCACTCCAGCGATAGCGACCTCAAATATAGCCCCGAAAATCGTTTTGGACCGGTGAAAAACATAGGCATGGCAAGGTCTTGAAATTTTTTAGACGACCTTACATATCACATAATTAGGTTGATTTTGAATTTTCAAAGAGTTGGGTCATCTAAGTAAAGTCGAATCAAAGCAGAGGCACCGGCATAGCCCAGAAAATTGCTTCGGATGTGCGAAAAATATAGGCTGCGCTATGGCAGGGTCTTGAAATTTTGTTGATGTCTAATTTGATTTATAGTTATCTAAAATCTAAATGAAACACTGGCATTCAAACAAAATCAAATGATTGAAATTTGATCGTGGACTAGGGGAATGTAGCTATTTCATGCGCGGAATCGATTTGATAAACCGCGTTAATCAAATCCACATAAATAGAGTAGAGGAGCCGCGAGCTTAGCCGTTTTTAAAGCATTAAATTAGGGATTTAGCAATCAAAACAAGTTGATAAGAAATCAATCAAAATGCTCCAAAAGTCCTCCTTACTCTCCAAAGTTCGTCAATGTCTCAAGGAGCAGCAGAGATTGACCTCATCCGTGGTTAGCTTTAGAACAGATGAGAAAAATCCGGTAAGATGGCAGAAACTTTCTAGTAGTTTCAAATTATTACTTGTGATTGAAAATATAGTAAAAGTGGAACTAATTTTGGATGCTTGTACAGGTGAAATTGGATAAGTCTCATCTTGGAAGATTCTACTCCATAGAGGACCAAGTTTATCACACTCTCTACTCCCACCACCATGGTCTTCCTAAAGAATTCCGAGAGAATTGTCAAACCTTTCGGGAGCAAAGTATTTTAGTAAGGAAGCCGTTTTTGGACATCAAGGCTTGTATTGATGCGAGTGACCTCAAGAAGCCAACTATTCGATATATGATTTGTATGAAGCTCATTGGAATTTTATGATTTCGGTATCTGTGACCGGAGATATGCATATATGTAGTTTCATGAGTATTTTTTTAAATGTATATTCAGATGGAGGAGTTGGAACTGGAAAGACAATGACCCTTGGATCTTTAGCTCACTACGCTTATGTTCAAGAATTTGTTCTAGTTCATGTCCCTTGGGGTACTGATTAACTATTCATTCTGTGAATAAGAATGACCAGACTTATTTTTCTAAAGATTTGACTAATTTCAGCACCCCTTTGGACCAGATTTGCCAAAGAAATCGTTCAAAGCCCGAACCCAAACCGACCAGGGTTTGTAGATCACACTATCAACTCAGTGGCATGGTTGACACATTTCCAGACTCAGAATATAAATTTGATGACTAAGCTAGATGTAAACCCAAGTAGATTATATTTTAATCAACGTATAGATTAAAAACAATCAATTCCACTTCTAGCTAAAATCGATAAAGGAATACAATTGGACCAAGAGAGAGACAACCCCAGCCGGATCCAATCTGATGGAGATTGTAGAACATGGTATCGCTAGGCCTGCCCATGCTGCAGAGTGTATTTTTGCCTTGGTTTCAGAATTGAAGGCATTATCATCTTTAGAAAAGTAACAGCTCTCATACATATGAAATTTCCATGCTTCTTATTCTAATATGTATTTACATTTTTAAACTCCTAATTCTAGATGTAAAACCATGGTGTTAGTTGACGGAGTGAATGCATGGTTCTATGAAACCATAAAAATCGCACGACCAGATAAGACTTTGGTCCCTCCCTCTCAAATGACAGCACTAGAGGGATTTAGGCAAGCATTTAATCCCGATTGGGTGAGTTTTAAAACCTCTAACTCATCAAGTCTAATGTGTTAAAGTGAATACGTTTTTGTAATTACACATTTGCACATTTAAATACAGACTGGAGGAGTAGTTGTTTGTACAGTGGATCAACTAGCAATTCAATCCGAATATCGGGAGTCTGATCTACCTAGATACTTACTCAACAAAGATGTATGATTTTTTTTTCCTTTTTCTAACTACTAAGTAAATTGTAACTAAATACGAGAATTATATACATCGTAAAACTTACCTTACTGAACTACTTGAAGGGTTGGGAAACTTTCGATCCCTTCGTTCCCATCCGTGTGGAAAACTTTAGTTCTCAAGAAGTTCAGACGATGATAGACTATTACCTCGACAGAAAATGGCTTCAACACCCCGAGGCTGGATCTGACACTGGACGAATAGAACTGGAATATTTGTCTACACGAAATCCGCTGAGCCTAATGCAATTGTGTAGCTCACGGTGAATACTTTTAGTCAAGAGTCTGCATAGTTTATAGGTTAAGAGTTTTACTGACCTCGAACAATGCTGTATGCTACTCATTGAAAGGGTACAAAATATAGAAACGGTTTTCATAAATACCAATTATTAAAGACTGGCTTAAAAATGTATGGAGGTTTCCTTTCTCTGTTATTACTTATCCTTCAAATCCAACGCTGGATTTGGATGGAACCGGACTATTGGGACTTTTGGACTATAGTCTAACAAATTGTCATAAATGGTAGAATTGGTGTAAATTTTTACAGTCTTTCTTTGCAAACGCCCCCAAATCTTTCAATATAGTCATTCGTTTTAATTAAGCCAAATTAAAGTATTGATTAAATATGGTGAGGAGTATTCTGTCCTATCCAAGTTCAAGTTCCATTTTATGCCCAGGTCATTCTCATTCTATACTCAACACCTAAACACGTTTTGCCCGTCGACTAAAATCGGCAACATAGAATAGTTAAAATAATGCTTAGTAAGCTTATTTTAATTACTGAATATTTTATAATACCATTACTTTTTTAACCTGGAAACACAATCAATATCACTGAATTATAGATGTACGATAGAATAGAAACAATTCGTTCGGTAAACGATATACCTTGCGAGCCATTTTAATACTTACTTGATATAAATATTTCATTCAGTCCTACTCTGCATGTGAATACAGTATTGAAACTAGACTACCTACAGGGTGGCAACCGGCAAGACTAACATTTCTCCAGAATTTAATTAAAATTGAAATCGATTTCGAAACAAAAATAGAAATTCCTAAGCTAATTTCAAATATTTATTAGACTCAAACAATACCTCTAAATCTTGAAACAAAATCATATTTTAGAAGAATCTTCTCCCTCAGTCTTACGCTTTTTCGGCATCGGTTTACGAGCTTCTTTATTTATGGCGAAAAAAGAAATGATTGCCCAGTGGTCACTGGGGAATGACTGTGTTCCAGGTACTTTTTCAATTCCAGTGACTCCAAAGAATCTAGTATATAGAATAAAATAAATAGACAATAGAATGGGGAAACGTAACTGATTTTTTGTACTTGATTGATTTATGGATTAAGTATTCATGGGGAAACTTACTCCGGAGAAATATTCTTTGGATCGGAATTACGAAAGTAAAGCCTATCAAAACGACACTTGGGCTGGTATTTTGACGGCATCTGATGAATGCAGAATGTTGTAAACTATTATTATAATCTCATCATTTATGTATCAGGCTTATATCGTACTACTGACTAACCTGTTTATTAGTATTTCTAGTTAAGTCCCAAGTGTACTGACAACTAGGCCGAGATCCACACTGCATCCATAAATCGTTCATATCACTTGGTATTGAACCACCAATCTATAAGTTTGAACCGTTAACTTTGAGTTTTTGAAGGACATTGGGTTATAAACCGGCAACATTATTGCACTATCTATGTAACTTCTAAGATGTTACCTCTTTGTCTCGAAGATTCAAGTCTCCACCAAATATGACATTGTACTCTTTATCAAAACTCTTGGCGATGTCAAAGCAAGCTTTCAACTGCACGGTTCTCTGTTTGGAAAATTCGGCAGTACTTTCTAAATGTGTATTCAAGAGAGCCAGTTTTACACGACCAACAAAGGCCTTCGTCACGAGGAGATTACGCTCCATTACTGAAAAACGAAAGAAGTAAACTGTTAATTATCCAATCTGGTATTAGTATTTTTGTGAATCATCAACACAACAAACTGAAGTTCAATGTATATGGCGAATATTGCGATTTACCTGAATTCGGATACGGTATGATATTATGGTCTTCGTAATGCACTGAGTTCTTCCTAAGAAATGTTGCAATTAAGTAATCACAATTGGCCTTTTCAGTGCCAATCACCGGTCTGTATGTTGATATGAGGCGACGAGCAATATAGTCGAATGTGTACGGCAGTAACTCTTGGAAAAACACGACATCATGCTTCTCTCTGATTTTCAAACGGAGGTAATTTAGTTTTTTGAGAACTTGATTGTACTTAACTGTTGCTTTTGGTCGGACTTCTCGGACGAAACCGCAAAGTTTCAAGGTTACTTTGAGCATATTTCAATAAAAAATGAACAGGTTGGGACCAACAATATTCGT
>JAQFYM010003494.1:0-18469 GCA_034694785.1 Agrenia bidenticulata | reverse complement strand
ATAAAAAAAAATGAAAAAACGAAAAAATAAAAAAATGTAAAAATGTAAAAATAAAAAAGTAAAAAATAAAAGTAAAAATTTTATAAAAGTAGAAAAAAAGTTAAAAAAGTAAAAAAGTTGAAAAGTGCACTCCATACAATAAACTGTAAGCCACTATACGTAATAGAGTAACTTCTACAAGCGGTTCATCATTCCATATATAATTCATACAACTGCAAGCAAAATCCAAGGACATTTACAATACACATATATGTGCTGTACTATATAAAAATGATGTAAGAAAAAGCACATATATGTGCATTGTCGACAATCCGGTAGTGAAAAAATCGCACATATATGTGCGATTTTAACAATCCGGTAGTGAAAAAATCGCACATCTATGTGCGATTTTAACAATCCGGCAATAAAATTTAGCACATATATGTGCTTTTTTTTCTCTACGGGTTTAAACCTTGTACACTTAGTACTTAAAAAGTGTTTTAATAAGCACGACTTTGCCGTAAGCTTTAACAAAACTTTTTTGTAACACACATTACATAGAATTTAGTACTGGATGATATTTAATTCATAACGAACGCTATAATATATTGATATTTACCAATTTATATTTATATGTCATAAATATTTATTATTGAAAAGTTATGCTTCTAAAAAAACCAGATTTTTTATAATGCAAACGTTACATGCAATCATTTTTTGACACCCCATTGCAGTCTTTACCTGCTTGCTCATTTACATCTTACTTTTTAGAGTATATTTTTTTGTGCAACTAAAATGCATGTATACGTTCATTTACATGTAATTCGAAGTTTTGCGTTTATAAAGGTCATTCTAGATACAAGCATTTTTTTTAAAATTTACTTTTTTGTCGATATTAATTGTATCGGTATCGATATTGATTGATCCGTGCTAATTTTGATTTATTTAATCGTTAAAAAGAAACATATTGTCGAAATTTTCTGTACTTGGAATTTTTTTTGCATTCATACTGATATTGCATATAAATGCTGATATTATTCGCATTATGTCAATCTTAAGTACAACAAGTCAAGAATGATTGCTTTTATTTAATATCAATTTCTGAACCTGTATATTGGTTAAAAGTTTACTGTATTTTATGTTTTATGCGTCATTATTATATATTTATATTTTTTCCGCGTTCGATGTTTTGCTAATAAAAGAAATATGGAACTCAGAAAACCATTTTTTTTAGTCAGCTGAAATATATTTCCGTTGTTCTAACGTCATAAATGTTTTATGCTGTATTTATGGCTGTTTATTTTTAGCAAAAAATATTAAGTATATTTTAAGCGCATTAAAAACGCAATGTCGAGGTACCAGGTCATGTTTTATTATGTATGGCGTCAGCATACAAGACTGATTATTCTTTGATATATTTTTTCATGCAAATGCTATAGTTTTTTTTTCGAATTTTCGCGATGTGCAGTACAAAAAAAAAGTGTCCAATTGCATTTTTAAACAAAAATTGTGATTAAATGTCAAAAATAAAAAAATGTATTTTCTCAAGATCAAAACTGCTATAGCTTAAAACGTTTTTGTTTGAGATTTTTTTGTATAAAAAATTGTCTTTATATGCATATAAAATGTTTTACTTGCAAATTTTTTTTATAATACAAAGTAACTTGGTTTTGTGCTAGCGTTAAATATAATTGTCTAAAATTACTTTATATTATAAATATTTTGTTTGTTCTGTTAGCTTAAAAGGTTTAAATAGACTCGTCTTTTATTTTTTAAAAGTGTGTAAAATTGCATAGTTTAGTTTAGTAAAAAAATATTTTGTTATATCTAAAAGAAACTTTATACGTAGACAATCGTTTTTTTTTTTCGTATTTCCTTAAACACCCGAATATTTTTTTTTTTCATTTTTGTGTAATTAGCGTTGTGGGTTTACATTATAAATTTTTTAAGGAGAGTAAATATAAAAAGGTAATAAACTTGTCAGTATAATTGTTTTTCAACGCTTTTTTTTGCAATCTAACTTTAAAAATCTTGTACTTAAGACGGTAGCATATGCTTACTTTTCGGGTAGGTTTTTTGACGCATGTTACTATTAAAAATACAAAAAAAATAAAACATATATTCCAAAAACTGTTTTTACACAAATTATAATATCTTTGCATTTTTTAAACAATTATTTTGCAAGAAATCTTCTTTTATACAAAAATCTATGAAAAAGTAGACCCTTTAAACTTTTGATAACGGTATAACAGGCCGAAAAATATTACAGAATTTCATTTTTAACTTTATTAGCAAAAAACTAAAATGTCTTTAAAAATTAATGCAACATAAAAAGACACAAATAGACGCAAAATACGATAATATTGATACGTAATACTATGTTTAAAAATTTTTAACGTAAATTATACTCTTATATATTAGTGTAAATATGCAAAAACAATAATAACATTCTCAAATGCTAATATAATATTGCTTGAATGGTAATTAATCTTTGTATTGTTAATAATATTTTTATTTGAGTTTGAATTATATTACTTACACGTTCACATTGTGTCTACGTAAACCATTATTCCACAATACATGCAACACTGTATACAACATACAAATAACTATATATTTGTTTTGTTTTATATATGCAACAACCTCTTATTTTGTGGTGTTTTAGTTTGAGTATAACATTTACATGTAACGCACAAAAAAAAACAAGACATTCATAATATATAAATTTTATAAATTTAAGCAAAATCTCATAGTTTTTATTTAGATGTGTATATATCACATTTTTTGCGCTATATAAATGTTTTATCTTTGAAAAAAAAATGTTAAACAAGTAGCTTATATACTAGTTTGTTTTTGACCTGCAACAACAAAATACTACGTTCATAAATTATCGTCACTTATATTGCGCATGGGGCAAATGGTTTTATTTACTTGCTTTTTGACACTTGAATGAACAAATCAACGTATATGCAAAAAACTATATATTTTTTTATGTTGTTTGTAGCATAAATATAAAATTAATGACATTTTAAAAATATTAAAACATTACAAAGTATAGATTATGCCCATCTGTATAGCGTTATTGTTGCATATTGGTTATATAACGGACATATGACCACTAAAAGTCTATTTATCATTTGAATACGCTACCAAAATGATACTAGGTTTTTATCTTGTATTCCTATTTGTCAAATGCATCAAGTTACTTAGAGTTTTAAGCACAAAAAAAAACAATAATATTAAAAATTGAAAAAAGAAAAAAGAAAAAAGAAAAAAGAAAAAAGAAAAAAGAAAATATAAAACAGAATACATTAGATTGCTGATAAAAATAATAGGCATCGAATTTGTTTAGTAATTTATTTAATCATTAATTAAGGTTCTGCAATATATATAACTTTTTATTTTTACAGAATGTGCCATGAAAAGCTGTATAATCGTGCAAAAAAAGTGCAATGATTACAAAAAAGTATGATACCCTTGTACTAAAATTTTTCAGACAGTAAAAAATGTGTATTGAATGCTAATAAATTTTAAAATTACTTTATCCACAAATAAAGCAAATGTGCCGATAAAAGGAACTTAGTACATATACATTGTGAACTTTTCGACAATAAAATGTATTCAAACATTCTCTACGTAGTGTTGTTGGCCAAAGCACATATATACGTAGTGTGTTGTGTAAAAAATGTTTTATCGAGCATGCCTCGATGTCAAAAAGCCCTGCTTAGATTAAAAACGCAAAATGCATAGATGAAGAAGATTTTTTGTGCATACTGATGCAACAAAAATAAATTAAAAGTGTAAAAAGGGTTTAAAAGATTTTAATTTGTAACATATGAAATGATGCGAGTATAATAAAATCAAAAAAATACAATATAGCTGAATAATTGCAGCTATATCAAGAACAATAAAAGTAAACAACGATTTCATATGACGTATACTGCCAATAAAACGGTGTGCTAACCACATCCAAAAGGGTGCTGCTAGTATTGCTTTAAAAAACTTTTTTTTATAAATTTCAAAAAAAAACACATAAATACAAATTTAATTTTTAAGACATAGATTATACGCAATTTTCGTTTATAACTGAACTGCGCTGTGCCTTTATTCTTGTTGCTTTGTTTGATACACAGCTATAAAAATAGTGTAAAATAATATGAGGCAGTGGCGCACATTTCAAACGCAAAAAAATATATTATTTTATAAAACAACTTATATAAAGTCAGTTTTTCTTATAAAGAAAAATGAGTGTAAAAAACATAACAAATGTATCTTCAGTTTTAGCAAAAAAATATTTTGGTAATATATTCTTTAACACAAAAACATAAATAAACAAAAAAATCTGTTTATATACTAAATAAATTGTATTTTTTTTTTGTACGCACGGGTAACAGCACAGCGCGTAACGCGTAGTGAAGTTTTAAATACTTTTTTTTTGTAGGATAGTTTTTTATTTTATACAATGACTGATAACTAGTATGAGTTACGGGCATATTCTATAATCTACGGCGTATTGTAAAAAAAACAACTAGTCAATTTAGTCAATTTTATTTTATACTATGATAAACTTTAGCTAAATATCTTATATATTTGCAAGAAATTCGGGCGTTGCTTTTAACCTTTCTCCTTCCATTTTTATTTGCGACATTTACCCACCGAAGACTATGCTTGCAGAATAAAATATAACCTACACCGAACAGTTTTTTTTGCGATAATCTTGCATCCACAGCCTAATTATTGCATTTGTCATTTTTAAAAGCACTTAACAATGTAAAAAACTTATAAAAAATGCTTTAAAAGAATACGTCAGCTATAAAAAATGTCCATCACAAGTTAAATTTGCAAGAAGGGGACTCTCCATAAACCTATTTTTACAAATACAAAAATACACTTAACTTACAAAGATATTATGTTTTACTACAGCGTTAGTGCTTCTGCTCACGTGGTATTATTTAAAGTATTTTTTAATACAATAAAAAATACATTTACAGAAAACTTACGCGTTTCTATCCTTTTATTACTTTATTAGCACGTCACCTGATAACACGCAACAAATTTAAGTGTTCGCAGACATATACCCAGTCTTTAAAACTGTAGTAATTTGTAAGAAGAAAGTTTATTATTACAAGTTTATCCAAGCAATTCAATAATTAAATAATAAAAAGGTAAAAAACTTTTTCAGAAAAATGCACTTGTATTTATTACAAAATCCTTGTAACGAAACACAGAATAAAAGGAAATAAGGCATCCAGCACTTCTGCATTCGAAAAATTAACATGTTTTGACATGCAAAGTTTTAAAGACATATAGATATTTTATAGTGTTTGTCTTTAAGACAAAAAAATATGAATACAAATATGAAAAAATAACTAAAATAACTGCTTTTCGACGTGAAATTAATACTCCGAGCTCGTTGAAATCACATTACCATTATATTTTCGAAATAAAAACCTACAAAAAATATTTTAATAAAATAACGAAGTACATTTAAACAAAACTTACCGATTTTATATTGATATACCCAATAATTAGACATAAAAGGATATAAATGACCCCCCCCCCCCCGTATTAATATATGAGGTCTTATCTGTGCCGGCATCCTTTTGACAGGTAATTGATTTAAAGCAGGGTATAAAAAAGGTTAAATGTACCATTAGAAGCATTCAAATATTTTCTACTTCATATTTTTTAATAAACAAATCTTGTGGTTATTGAAAAAGCTTTACACTTAAAAAATAACATATATTTTTATTTTTTACTTGCCAAAACTACAATATTTTTATTTCCATGCATTAGTTGACAAAAAAAACAATGACCTTTGCTTTTTCGCACGAGCATCTATACATTACGTACCGTTCACATTGTTAAAAAATACTTAAATTGAGTATACGATGAACGCCTGCAATGACATAAATGTTTATTAAAAACTATCGGTAACTAAATCATATGCATTCCAAAGAAAAGGTGAAAAATAATTAGAATCTTTTTTTAAGTTTTTTATCCATATCCTGACAAAATAAAAAACACTTTCTCCTTTAATTTCAGATTTGAAACAATTTTATGAAAACTTAAATATGAGATATGAAAGTAAGCTTTTCAATCTTTTGGGTTAACTATAAATTATGTAACATCATAATAGTTTTTCTTCAGCTTTTATAAATTAAACATGTAGCATAATACTGAGTTCAAAGTGTTTGTCTACTCGCATGCTCAAAATACCATAGACATAAAGCAACCTTAACATCTTAAAAGTTGTTTTAAGGGCAAGTCTTACTGCTTTGCCTTAGTCTATTACAAATATAATAAAAATCGTACTCGTCTGTTATTTAACTGTTAAAAGAGTTTTGTATACAAACCTACGAATGCGTTTTTTAAAAGGTAAAATTATGCAGAAAACATCTGCCAAATACAACATGTAAATAGTAACCGCATATTAATTTTATTTTGACGATAATTTTATGGTATCGCTATTTGTTATATTTTACCTGTTGCTGCATGTTTCAGAAATTATATAGACGCAAATATTATGATTCTATATTCCAGAAAAGTCTTAATCATAATAACAACATTGCTTTGCAATCTAATGTTACTTTATAGTGTAGTATATTATTGTATGCTTCTAAAACAAATTATCATTACACGTTATGATATTTCCATACCGCATATACTAGATATCTTGGCTTAGGCATTCAACGTATCACATTATCGAGTAATACATATACAGTTATAGCAATTTTAAAAAACTTTTACGCATCACTTGATTTATTCTTCGCTTTTAGGTGTTTTATGTAATTTCTGCGTCATATTTCATTATATCCACTTCATGAAATTGTTTGGTTCACTTAGTTCGTTAAGTTTATTTTTTGATGTTTTTTTTTATTTGCACTTGTGATTTGTAGATCTTCAAGTAGTTATGTAAAATCTTTTTTTACGAAACAAAAACTTTAATTTTTTGTTCTGCCACATCTTAACCTCATGTACTTCAATACAGAATAAATATATCCATAGTCTATTACTTTACAAAAACTCTGTATGTACAATAAAAAATAGTTTTAAAATGTAAAAGTAAAAAAAAATAAAAAGGCAATAGACGACTTTTATCTTTTTTTAGGTTTTTTCTTTAGAATGTACATTTTAATTGTGTTTATAGTTAATAACTTTTAAGATTATTAGTTTTTTTTTTTAAATTGTAATTTTTATTCGAAGGTTTTTTCTGATAAAAAATCAGATGAATGAATGCATTTTGGTCATAATAAAAGTAAGAATAATACAATTCAGGTTCTAGTGATATTGTTAAAAAATGTCGGGCATAATGGTTGCCAATTATGTTTTGGCCATATTAGGGCAGTAAATTTTGCATAAAAATTTTATTTATATGGGGTATTGAGGTAGAAATTTATATATAAATCAACATGAATAAAGATAAATAAACTATATTGAGGTGTATGAAATATTGTTTAAAGATAAATAAACTATATTGAGGTGTATGAAATATTGTTTAAAGATGATACATTTTCTGTTTTAGAGTATATTTATGGTAATATAAGGGCATCAATTTTCAGATATAATTTTAAATTTATATACAGTATTACCCCCCTCTTTGTAACGGTTTTGGTTTATGATAATTTTTTATTTTTGGTATAAATAATCCATAAAAAAAATATTTAAAAATCAAACACATTTTTTTGATATTTTAAATCTTTTCGTGAAAGTATAAGTATTCTTTGCAATGTCAATGTACAACATTTGATGCATCATATCAACCATAAAAAAAATCCCATTTTAAGAGACTCTCATTTTGGGTGTTTTACACACTGTGAGTTAGTAAAAAAAATGAATGAATAAATTAACATGGAATTAAGTTTAAAATGTCAAAATTCAGCTTCTTGCAATTTTTTTTAAAAAGACCTGTAAAGTTATTAAATATATTTTTGGAAATATCAGGGCATTTATTTTGAGGTAAAATATTAATATATTTTGTTTTTGGGTATTGAGGAAAAAGCTTCATAAAAAAATATAAAATTTACAGGAATTATGCTAAAAATAATAGAATTCGGGTTTTCACAATTTTGATACAAAATAGCGAAATTGCGTTTTTGAATTTTTTTTTAAGAATATCAGGCATGGTAGGGGAAAGGGAGGGGGGTAAGAAGGATTTTTTCCATTGGGCCCGTCAGAAAAAAGAGGTCTTTTTTTGTCTGATTTTAAAAAAAAATATTTTTAAAAATGTAAATTTGTTAATTAAATTTACAAATTAAATCTTTTTTGTGTATATTGTCGTAAATGCAAATTGATCATAATTCTAGACACGTTATTGTACTTTCTTCTCATGTTGGGGGCCCCTTCTTTGACAGGCCCTGATATCAGGGCATCAATTTTTATTAGAAAATAAAATATATATGAAAGATTGTTTCAACAAAAATGTATGCATAAATATACACGGAATAAAAGTAAAAAAAAAATTCAGGTTTAATTTCTTATGTTTAAAAAAAGGAAAGCATGGTTTAAATATAATTTTAGAAAAATTAGGGCATCTTTTTTAATAAAATTTAAATTTATATAATATAGGGAATTTAACTAAAAAAGAAAATTCGATAAAAATTTTGTTAAAAAAAAAGTAGATAACTGCAAATTTACGGCGAATCTGACTATAAAAAAATGTTTCTTTTGCCACACACCAATATTTGCATAGAAATTACTGAATCTGAATTTTTGCAAGAACTATTTTTTTTATATTTTATAAAAACAAATACCCTCTGCTCTGCTTTTAAATCAATTAATATGTCGATTTTTATTGCATATAATACCACAATGTATAATGATATTTTTAACCAAATTTAAAAAAAAAAAGAAACACAGACAGAACAAATGTTCAATCCGTTTATTATAATTCCATGCATAAATTATATTTAAGCAAAGTCTTGGTTTATATGTGCAGTGTAGAAGTAAGTTTTATATCTTTTCTTTTGCATGTGGAAATTATGAAAATTCATTTTTCCGCGCGGTGACCGGTTGAATTAGGTCAGATATTTAGAGACATGGACAGCAGATTTGAAAGAGTTTTTTTTTTTTTATTCTTTAAAAAAAAATGTTCAGTACTTAATATATTTCTATATTTTCTAGTGTGTTCCTATCTTTTTCATACGAACGATATGCAAGAAAACCCTGTGGCTATTGCACCCAGTAAGGTTTTAAAACTACTTAAACTCACGAGAACTTACCGAAACTTTTACTGGAAAGTAGAAAGTATTATAAATGTAAAAAATTTAGAAAGATGTAAAACTAGCTTTTATAAAATAAAATAATTACTAGTATATGATTTTTTTTCTTCGGTGTAAAAATATTGTAATATGAGAATTATATCTAGATCAATACAAATGTACTTTAAAAACGTAAGAACAACTTTAAAAACTTATTTTCGATATAATTGTTTTTGAACTGATCGTTATATAGTAATTAATACGACACAAAAGTATGAAAATATTTGCATTTTTTTTTTTATTTTATTTGTACTTACTTATTTAGTTATTTTTTTGAAAGCCAGAGATTTACCCTAACTTTTTATAAGATATTCATTTGTAAAGTTTCGTAGAAATTATTATAACAATTATTTTAAAATTGATGTCTAAAACAAAAAATAATAAGTGATATGAATAAAATAAAAAAAAAAAAAACGCAACTTTATTGCGCTTTAAGTACTTTTGATAGTAGTCAGCAAACTTGTAATATTGGCCCTTTGATAAAAATATGACTGCTAGAATATTCTTAAAGCATGTAAAGTGGCGTAGCCAGAAATTTTCTAAACCAGGGCTTGTCAGTATTTTTTTGCAAAAAAATTTCATAAAATCTAGGATTTATATCGATAAAAATCTTATACGTTTTTGTGACAATTTTAGTGTTAGATTGTATTTTCAAATAACTCTCTGCTAAAAAAGATTTTCCTATATTTCAGGCGCGGTTTTTTATTGGGGAGGGGGCTTAAGCCCTTCTAGCTACCCATCCTCTACGACACTGGTCATTGTAATGTACATGCATTTTCAAAACTAATTATGAAGATTCAAAGAAATAATCGGCGCCTTTATATAAACAGTTTAAAAAATTATTTACACTCTAATGTATTTTTAAACACATGTAATCTTAAATTCTATTTTATTTAGCTGGCCTAAACATAATTAGTTGTTTTTGTTGTGCAAAATGGTTTTTTCCCATAATTTTAATTTTTTTTTTTTGTTTGGCAGATTTACATGCGTATATTAGTTACACGCAAAACGGTTCAAGAAATACGTTGGGCAATTTGCTTTTTCTCTGTACAAAATAGTTTATAATAAAAAATGGTTTCTTTATGAAAAATACATGTTAAGCAAAACAGTTTTTTTTAAGTAATTTAGATTCAATAGTTTTTTGCAACCCAAAAACCAGAAAAAAAATAGTGTCTGAAAAATCACGATTCACTTTTAGTTTTTTTTTTTTTCCTATGATTTACAATATACATAATTTGAATATGTATATATTAGGAAATATTAGACCATAGTTTTTAGGTGAAAAATTTAAATTCATATTATATGTTTATTTTTTTGTATAAATAAGTGCTTATACTTAAAAAATGCCCAAAGAACGTTTCAAAATACCCGCGTAAAATATGCAACAAAATATTTAATATTACAGAAGTATTAAGGAAAACACTATACTTAAAATATAACTCAAAAAAAAAGCAAAACTATGAACATTTTTTTGCGAAATAATATAAAAAAAGACACTATGTTATTCCAAATAGGCAATAAAATGCATAAAAGGTAGCATTACATTTTAACACACAAAAATTATATCGTGCTAACTTTTTTGGATAAAATAATTTGTATTTTCTATAGTAATAGTTATTTACTGCAATAAAAAAATGAAAGTAAAACATTATATCATATATTATTGATGTGTTAATTTGAAAAATTGTTATTTGTTTTTTAAATATTTTTTATACTTTGTAGACTATTGTACTTTAATATATAAAAATTTACGTGAAAAAAAAGTAGAAATAATTTGAAATATGCATAAAAAACATTAATAAAAGTACAAGGGTAGTATAAAAGACACAAAGTAATTCAGACAAGTCTTTTTTGACAGCAATATTACCTTTACCTTTACTTTTATTTGTTTTGTGTGGTTATTTTCATAAAAACAAAAAACGATACATCTGCAAAAATCAAACAACTTTTGTAAAACTGGCATGAAAACTGTTTTAAAATGAATTTTAGCATTTAAGCTGTTTACTTAAAATATAATTGTTTTGGTAAATTAAACAAATATTTGTTGTAAAAAAATAAAAAATACCACCAACTGTCATACAGAAAAAGTATAAAGTTTTTTATATTTAGTATACAGTTTTATCTTGTTTTTGTACTTGTTCTATTTAGTCTGCAGCTTTCTTCGTACTTTTAAAAGCCTTGAAATACACATAACAAAGGCATAGTACAGACGAAATTGGCAATATTGGTTTTAAGCGTGTATATACCAGATTTTGCAGGTTCACTGCAATTTTTTTTATATTGGCTGCTTGAAAAATGTAAATATGAATTTAAGACTATTAAAGCGTTTTTTACAAAGTTTTCTCTGCAAAATCAAACGAAAATTACAACGTTTTTATTTTTCTTGTACTATATTTATTGTGTATAAAATAATTTTGTACAGACATGCAATGTATATACTTGCCTTATAGATATATTTTTTGATAATTTCTATCGAACATCCTGTATTTATGCAATTTATCTACAAAAATATGTTAACTATACCTTGATAAAAAATATTAAATAGAAAATAATAGTATTTTATAAACTCAAAATTATTTTTTTGCATTTCGTTTTATTTTCTAGTAGCTAATAATATATTATTGATTTTTTACAATGTTTGTATATACAACGAATACATACAAGCAAGTTTGTCGTGTCACAATGCATTTAACCAGAATTTGATGCATTTCATACACATGAAATACTATTTCGAAACCATTTTATTATAGATCATGCTTTTAAAATGCAAGTATAGGTAAATTAATTTTTATAACATCTTTATAGCAAAAAAGAACAACAACATACAAAAGATTCATATTTTGAACCCTGTTTTAGCGCAGATTTTAATAGAAATAGTGCATTAAATGCATAATATGCATACCTTTAGCAAAATACATGTAAAAAATCAATTCGGTTGTAGATTTGATTAGGTGTGCTACGTTGCAATTTCTCCTTAATTTAGGTGTAATGCGGTTATTTTTACAAACTGCCATCCATGGTGAGTACTATATAAAAAGAAAAAAGTATTGTATAATTTTTCTATTTTATTGTAGATGTCTTTAGTTAAAAAACTATTTGTAAAGGAACATGTTAAGAGTATTCAAAACCGCTTGAAAAAGAATAAAGTATAGTATTTAGTAAATATATGATGTTCAAAAAAAACATAAATATTTTTTTGTTACTGAATTTTAGTGGATCAATATAAAGCAAATTTTTTGCTAATAGTTACAGCTAGAAATAAAAATGTACAGATAATTTGTATAACAGTGTTAGAAAACCACGTATGTATACAATATTTTTTTTCTATGCTTTAAGTCTAAAAGTAAAGTGTTTTACTGTAAAAATATACCACATTTTATAACATTGTTGCATTTAAATTTTATTAAATCAATTTAAAATATTAAATTTACAACAAAACTGTAAAAAAAACAAATATAGTTTTAATATACCATACATGTATTAAGCATCAAATAACTGCAAAATGGTGTCGTATTATGCTTTTTGTAGATATGTGTTATATGGTCAAATAAAAAAACAGGTTTAAACAAAATAAATCAAGTGTGTAACATTTTAATTTCGCGCTAAACAAGCACATATTAATTTTTCCAGATTTTTACATTTAAGGATAAGTTTCTGTAATATTTTTTTTGTCATTTGAGATAAGATTAAGAAAATTATAAAAAGCCTATGCAACAAAAATCATGTACATAGTTTATTATATTTTATGAGAAGCCAATTGACATCATAATGTAAAATAACCATACAAAGTATTTAGTATACATAGGCGCTATATAGACTTATTGATAGCATATTTTGAATCCAATGTGTCTTGTATATTATATTTTGTTTTTAGCTAAAATTTTTTATAATAGTCTATAAACTATACAGACATCTATTTTTGCTACGCCTACATCCTGGTTATTTAACAATAAATTTTAACAATTTTTCTTTAAACTTTCTATACACATGCAAATTTGCATGCTTACTCGAAAAGAACACTGAAAAAAAGTGTTAATTATAACATACTTCCTAAATATTTTATATATATATGCGACAAGCTTTGCACATGTTTTATTCGGTATCTTGTATACATACATGAACTCAAATTTAATTATGCTTTTTTGAGGAAACACATATTTTATTTACTTTAGTTACAGCAAAAAAAAATATAATTTAAAATTTATTTTACGTGTATTATATATTGTAAAGCCGTTTATATTTTATTTTTATAATACGTGTTTAGGCCAAAAAAAAGACGGCCAAAAATAAATCATAAGATAAAACTGAATGTGTTGTACTACTTTTTTTGTATTCACGTATGCTAGATTTTTACGTTTTGTCAAACTATTTCGACGCATACTTTTTTCAAAAAAAAAATTACGTGTTTTGTTGGTACAATTACAGTCTAAAGACGTAGTTTAAAAACGATATTCTGCAGTTTTGCATATTTCTATCTTTTTTATCGTTAACCATACGACTTACTGTTAAATAAACAGCGATTTTTATTTGAACGTTATTTGAATAATGTTTACATGTGTTATCATTCAGTTTTTTTTTCTTTGTTTAATTATTATTTTTTGTTTTGTTTTTTACAGTATTAACATCATTTGCGATTAAGAGACTTCGTTTTATCTCTTTTATTGACATCTTATTTTTTGAGCCGCTTTTTGTATTTTCACATTGAAAAATTCCCATTCCCTGTTATAGCAAAAAATAAGATATGTTTCTAATTAATGAGCCCATCTTATAAGAATACAGTATGTGATCTGGGCTTTTAAATAAACTCCACAATATACGCAAAAAGAAAACACTTTTTATTAAATGGTTAAGCATACTCACTTTTTGCATTTTATACAAAAATTTTATAGTTTTATATATTTAAGTTTTTACTTTTTGTTAAGATCTGTACTAAACAGGGGTTTATCTGTAGAAGAATCACAGTAAATGTGTTTAATTTTATTAGGTAACCCAACAATAAATATTAACAAAGAGTTATATGCGTTTGTTGTGTACGTTTTATTGGTTTTTATTAAAAAATTGTAATGACATCGTTACAAAAAAACAAGACAAAAAAACTGCGCTTGTTGCCTTTTGCGTGCTAAATATTTTTAAAAAATGTTTTTTATGTTTATTATTGCTTTTTGTGGTAGTTTGGCTTATTAAAAAACTAGGCATATTTAATTCGTATTTAAAACCTGTATAATATTACTCAAATCGTATTTAACACAGCTTAGTTAAATTTGAAGCATCTTGGTTGTAAATTATTTGTTTTTTATTAGTTTTACCATTAACTGCAATGAAAACGATCTTTTTTGACTTTTATAAAAGCTTTTTATATAATAACTTTTATCTTTTAGGTTCGCCTTAATTTTTTTTTTATCCAGCGTAGTTAATTTTTGATAGAGGGCTTCGTTTCAAACATATATAAAAAACGTCAATTTTTTATGACGCAGCGTTTAAAAATACAAGTTTTCGACCGTTTGATTGAATTTCATAAAAAACAGGATAATGTTCGTAAGATCTTATTTCTGTCACACTTTTATTGTTTCTATAAAATAAACGTATATATTTTTTTTTATAACTCTTAACAAAAATGCGATTACTACAAGTTATTCAGCTCTCGTATATCCTCTTATATTATTGCACAATATTATGACAACTAATAGAAAAATTATTATTTAGAACTTAAAATAGTTTATTTTGTATTTTAAAATTTATCAATGCTTTGAAAATTCTAAAACTTTCTATAACTTTTCTTTTTGTATAGATAAACCTTCATGTTGTTTATTCGTGCATCAAAGTAACTATTATACTCGTTAATTCATATATGAACTAAAAATATACGGACTGCTTAAGCCAAAAATCAAAAATATAAAAACAACAGATTTAAAGTTTTTTTTTGATGTTTAATGGCTATAACAGCTTTTAAAACTTCATATCAGAATTAAGTTTTTTCTTATAATATGTTTGTTGAATAATGAAAAATTTATGTTTTTGTTTTTTGAAACCTTTGTTTGAACAATATTTTACATGGTAATGCCGATTATGGCCTTTATTGCGTGTTTATTTTTTATAAATACTAGGCCTAGTGTCCATGTATGTTTTATTTTATTTTTCTTAAGCTTTTAGTGTTTACACTTTTTTATCTAGTTTATCGGTCAGGAACTAATTTTAAATGACACTGTAAGTTTTTTTATAAATTTTCTTTTTCTTTTGCTTATTCATTTTTTATGCTTAAATAGTCAGATTTTTTTTGGTTCTTTTTTTTTTATTTCTCTTTTTTCTAATAATGTATATTTTTAATTTAAGTATAAATATCGTCATATTTTTATGCTTTAAGTAATGGTTACAAATATTTTATAGGGGAGATTGCTTTATTTCGTTTTTTACTAATATTTGATTTATTTTTGCACTATTTTTTGATGTTGTTTTCTCTTATATTTATATTTCGTATCATCGATGTTTTTTTTTTTTTTATTGTTGTCAACGTTTATCGTTCAGAGTTTGTTTTATCTGATAGTTTTATTTTTGTATCGATTATATATGTTTTTTTTTGTGTAAGTTTTTATTTCCAAATTTAATTTCACTTTACTTGAATATCCTTAAAGTTAGTTTTTTACCATGAAATGTGTACTTTTATTAATAATTAGTTTTTTTTTTTTGATTTATTCGGGTTTGTAAACTTATTTTTTTCAATTTTTCTTTTTACTCTATTAGTATAAAAGCTTTTTAATGTTAGTGTAAAAAATTGCCTTTCTTAGTTTGATTTTTTATAAGTTTACATTTGTTTTCGTTTTCGTTTGCAGTTTTTTTTTTCTTTTTTTCGATTTTTTTATGGCCATTGCACATTTTATGTTTTTTATTTTTACGATTTATGTATTTATGCACTTTATTTACGTGTTCTGGTATATAAAGTGACAAACTATTCCCATTGTTTTTTTATATTAAATAAAGATTTTGTTTTTTTTAACTTTTTTTAAATATTTTACATTTCACTTCCTCCTCTTCTGGATTTTACTTGTGGCATACACTCCTTCATGGTATTAATTTAAATATATTGTTCATTTGTTTTTTAGGGGTTTTTTTTTTAAACCATTTTTTTGATCGCTTTGATTATAAATATTGATCTGAAATGTAAATGAACCATAATAAAATTTAATTTTGGGATAAATGCATTAATACTCAAAAATTGTATAAAATTAAAAAAATACATGTGGCGTCTTCCCGTGAGGAAATCCTGTTGTGTGGAATTTTAAAAGATAGAAATCTTACCAGCAGGAATCCTTATGGTAGGAATCTTAATATTAGGAATTTTAAAAACAAGAATGATATTTTGCATATATTTAAATAACTTGGTGTTAAAGTGGATATAAGGTACAAAGACAAATTTTTCTTGTATTTATATTTAGAGTGGCCTTTTTTTTCGGTTTTAAAACTAATTTATTAATTCATTGCCTACAAAAATTGTATATTTAATTGACGATGTATTTTTTGCGTTATAATTAAAAATGATGCTTTTTTTAGTGTTTTTTGTCATATAAATATATTTTTTTACTGTGTGATGCTCTTGGAAAGTACATCTACAACAAATTAATTTTTTTTTGTTTTTAACTCTATTAGTCATGTTTGCATTTTAATTGATGCATTTTTTTCTATCGGGGTTTCCTACTAGCAGGGTTTCTACTAGTAAGATTTCATGCTATTAAAAATTCCTTTTATCCAAATTTACACCCACGAGGATAGAACCGTAAATACCCACTATATTTCTTATCAACACAAAAAAAAACAAAAAAATTGTATTTAAATCAAAACAACCTACAAAACCTTTTATCAAAACAAAAATACACCCAAAATATTATAAATAACTCGAAAATGGTTCAAAAATTTCAGATCAAAACAAAAATAGTCAAAATGAGAAGACAATTCAATTAATAAACAAAATTTTTTATCAAAGCAAAAATCGTCAATTATATTACCAAAAATCAAAAAATTCAATCCAAATTTTTACCAAAACAAAAATCCCCAAAAATATTAAAAAATCAAAATACTTACTAAATTTCTTATCAAAACACAAATCCCAAAAATATTAAATATTAATCAAAAATATTAACCAAATTTCTTATCAAAACAAAAATCCCAAAAATATTGTGTTAATCAAAAATACTTACAAAATTTCTTATCCAAACTTAAATCCTAAAAATATTATATTTTATTAAAAAATATTTACAAAATTTCTTATCAAAACAAAAATCCAAAAAAAGATTGAAAATTAATCAAAAATACCTACAAAATTTCTTATCAAAACAAAAATCCACAAAAAATATTATAAATCAATAAAAAATATTTACAAAATGTCTTATCAAAAAACAATACACAATTAAAGATAACATATGAGCATTTATGCATTTGAAAATAAAACCAGCCAAGGAAAATAGTTTAGTCTAAAATAAAGGAAAATTTACTCAAATTTGCCAAAAAAATAATAAATTTAAAGTAATAAATTTTTGTTATTTTACTCTATTTTATCAGTAATTTTCACTACCCCACCAACAAAAATTAGCAATGGCGGTCAAAAAATAAACCAAAGACCGATGCAGCATCTATCACGAAGAATATTACAAAAAAAAGATATGAAACAAAACGTAACGATACTTTCCCTACGCATGATGCTTTTGAACTGGTTATAAGAAATAAAAATATTGCATGTGATACTAGGATATACTTTGAACGGAGAGATCACGTAGACTATATTTTAAGTGCAGGGATACTTCCTGCTGCTTTGTTGCTTGTTTTTCTTGGCCAAACAAAAAATCAAATTTGTATGTAACCAAAATAAATATTTGGGTAAAATCACAGTTAAGCCCCCCTTAAATTAGGGCGGAAAAATAGGCCTCAGTAGAGGAAAAAGAACAAAAAACAATACAAAAAGTCACGCGAGTAAAAATAACTCCATAAACTAATTATAATATTAGACACTAACCGTAACAGCAACCCTTTCCTTAAACTTTCCCATGTGTCATAAAGACTACTTCTGAGCAACAATTAAGAATTGCCATTTCAACTGGATGGAGATGGTCAGGGTTAGGGTTAAGGTTAGGTTTAGAGTCGCTATTTATAATAAAAAAACTTATTCAAATAAATTTTTTTCTATGATAAGATCCCCATTTATCTATTTAGGGCCCTTCAGTAGGGACTTTATTTTGTCCGCC
>JAQFYM010003493.1:0-18477 GCA_034694785.1 Agrenia bidenticulata | reverse complement strand
ATCAGTTGCTGTGATGTAATTTACCTTATAACATAAGGGTATCACTTCTAACAATAAATAAATAAATAAATAAATAAATAAATAAAATACTGTAAGTTAAACAACAGAATAAGATGCAGTTCCTATAGGATTCAACGAAAGAACACGAATTTATTTCAAACTCATTGGTAATCGAAGGTTACATGTATAAAAATTAAGTTACAGTTCAGAATTAAATCTGAATGAATATTAAACAGGGGATGATAGGAATGGTGTGAAGCCATATTCTACTAATGATTGCTCTGTCGTCAGTTTCTTCTTTGTAACTATGAATAGAACTAAAATTCCAATTCCAAAAAAATCAAACCATCAATACTCTATCACCTACAATCTACTTAGTCTCGGACTCTGAATGGTAGAAGAATCTTTAATGAAACTGCAAAACATAATATCGAATAGCCAACGATCAAAGTCCATTAAGAAAATCTCTATACCACTAGCCACCAGAAAAGACGCTGTTTCAAAAGAAATAATTTTATCTAAATCGGGCTTCTTAAAATTCCCATCTTACACAAGAATTTAAAATCCATGAAATTCATCCATTCTTCATAGTACATTCCAATCTAAACGACTAATGACAACTACCTCCCCAATTGACATTCTCCTATCCAGCTACCACTACGAACAAGTATCAAATATTTCCTTGGTCAATTCAAAGATATGCAGAGGGGTTGATTTTTTTTAATCTGTACAAGAACTCAAAAAGTTCATAGCACATGGTTTAATAGCAGTCAATCAAATCTCAAGTGCTAAAGCCAACTGTGATTATGACCCACTGTGATGTGATCACGTAAATATGTTCACTGGGAACTTAGCAGCAATCTCATAAATCACCTCGTCAGAATATTAAAAGTTTTGGGTGGACACTTCTCTCAAGTCTTCAGCAGCCTCATTGATTATTATTTCATGCACCGAGTTGAGTAATTATTCATCTGCCGTTCCTATCACATAATGCGAATTTGCAATCATCCCTTTGATAGGATAATAAATAAATTTTATATTATAATATTATAATAATATACGAGATCTCTGTCATACCCAGCAAGTGTTATGTCATAGAATGCACACACGTAATATGTGTACAACCAGACCAGTCACACTTGTTTTGCCAGAGGTGGGCTTATTGGCCTCTCGCATACCTCAATGTACTTTATTAGTACAAAGATGACAAGAAGTTGATTATTTAATCTTTTCTTTGCTTTCCACAGCACGGTATTGTTCCGGCTTATGGCAGAAGTGACTTTATCACTCTTCATATGATTTTAAACTATTTAAAGTATTTAATTTACGGAGCTGGAGGCATTTGTAGGTGGCTGAAGTTTCTAGAATTTCCCTTTTCCCGAGAGAATCCTTTGACTTTCAAAAAATTCTATCCTTATTAAAAAGTCAAACGTAAGTCCTGGATTCGGATTTTCAGCCGATTTTGGAAGATAATATTTTTACACATGCTATAGACTTATGATAAATGCCTATACATCTGCTGCAGATCTTAGCTGCTAAAAAGCTTTGTCTGTAACGGTTGAAGGGCACGCTATGACAAATGTCATGTATAAAGATAGGGTCGAAAATCGTAGATCAAACCAATTAAAATAAAAAATATAGGCTTACCTAAAGCTAGAAGCACTATCCAAAGTTTCCAAACGGAGAGAGACTCCATAGCAAAAGGGAACAGGAGTAACTTCATGGTAAAATAAAACTGGCACAAAACTCCCAATCTGGCATCCGTCCTTAAGACCCTTTAAAATTACTGTGTACCTCAGGGCACAGATAAATAAATAGAAACCTCCAAACTGGCAGTACAAACAAATTGTCCTTCAGGTAAATCCAGGCCTATGGGAATCCACCCTCAAGATGATCAAGAGACGGAGGAGAGAATAAGAACATAACTATCGACTATTGTTTGTAGATTTTTGTATCCAATTCAATCAATATATTTTAATATGAGTTTTATACGAATAGTTTTCAGTTCCAAGATCCACTTCAGGTCTAGTAGAAATATTCGTAAATTCAATCGTGATTCAATCTGACACTTGGAGACTCTTGCAGTCTCTTCTACTACAGAGTGACACAGAGAGACACACAAAAGGAATCTAAGCTAATAAAATCCTCCTGCAACGGCAGTTAAAATGGAAAAAGCCTTTGAGCCCAGTTTATTAGCTGCATTAGTTTAGTTTAGGACGGTATTAGTGCGAGTGGGTGGATGATGATGAGACGACGAGACACGTTGTATTAATTAATAAAAATAAAAGAGGAGCTCTTCCTCATCAAAGGATTTCCGTGAACAAATGTTCAATGTTTCCGGTCTTTCTTCTTCCTTTTTTAAAAAACGAAATGGAGGAGTGTAAAAAAAATCACAAGACACCACCACAAGGAACAAACAGGCAGAAATATGCTGAAATAGTGCAAATGGGATTTTAATACAAAACTTGACGTTCGTTAACAACTGATTTCACTTTATATTACGACTGACCCCTTTCAAAGAGAACTAAGAGCTCAGCTGTAGAATGCGTGAAGGTAGCATGGGCTATTGGTTACCGTTCTTTGAGGTGCACTCTTTTATATATTAGAATTACAATGTTCTTCAAAGGTACAGAGACGTAGACGTGCTTCTTGGTCGGTAGGGAACCTGAGACTGACAGCACTGAAAACTACTCTCTCGTCTTTTCAGTTTCGTCCAAAGCTTCGAGATCCACTGAGGAAAATGCATTGGACTACACTATACATCTCTCTGTATGTATCTTTCAGATTTGAGAATGAGATTTTATTCCTATAGGTAGCAAGTAAAGTTTATACGAAGGAGTCCCTATTCACGAGGCCGCGCGATGATGATGCTGATGAGGGGTTCATATTTAACGTTGCATGTTGGATTATTCTTCGGCAGGTAGATTTTGTGGTATGAAATGTATTGAGAAGAGCTTGTAGAAGCAGATTACAGTATAACATGTGAATATAGGATTACCGGCACAAGAAGGGCCCGAGGAAGGCAAATTGTAAATAGAAATCTTGTACCAACCTCTCGAAATGTGAGAAACCTCGAGAGGCTCAGATATTATATATTCAAGTGTCGTAACTTCCGTTATCGTTGGCTTTAGAATATATTTTAAGGAAACAATTAGTTATACAGTTCACTGTGTAATTTTTAAAATCTGGTACCAATATCTGTAGCACAAATCTGATACCAATATCTGATAAGGAATAGCACAAATATTCGGGTATGTAAACGCAAGCAAAAGATTCGTGGAGTTTGGGAGTCCCACATATTGAAGAAAAGATTTGCATGGGCTATTCTTCGAAACTTTGCTTAGAAATGTTTATCATGAAACTCATGGTTTATTTTTCAGCATCAAATTAAAAGTGTGCTATTTCTCATTTGTTATTGTTTTTTACCCCAAAATTTGATTTAAACGGCTGCTATCGACTTATTGAAAACAAAAATTAAAGTATGATTCATCAGGTGAGTAGATGTTAATAGTAATTTTCTAGACTTAGATCTAAATACCTTTAGATCCGCCCCTGAAAACTGAAGATCAGCAGAATTACTGTGTACTATAATACAATATGCAGTTCACCTGCCTCGTTTCAATGCAGGAAAAGCGGTAGCACCAAAAATATCCTTCTTATCTGTCCTAATAAGATTGTAACTTGAGCTTGTAAATAGTGATAAACCCAAAGTAACCAACCTGCCAACCTTTACAGAGCTCCTTTATAGCTCCAACCACTTGTATGTAAGCACATTTTTACTACACACGACATAGCATCTTAGGCTTCGTCATCTCATCTCAGATCATCTGCATCATCATCATCATCATGGGAAAGTAAATGGGTTCTGTAGAGTCAGCATTTAAAATTCTTTTATGCATTTCAAACTTCCATGCATGTTCTATTAAATTTATAAACTAAAGAAAAGAGCATCAATAAGCAATAACCTCATTCGTTTCATGACCATCCACTGTGTCCCTCATCTTCATAAACAACTTCTTCAGACTTCTTGTTCAATGGTCAAATTGAAAGTCAAAAATACTTTTGGGACGAATATCCTCGTAAACTAATCCAGGGGAGTTTTTATACATCCCCTACCTTCCAATTTTCCTATCCTGCACAAAATAATATAATAGTACACTTGCACAGCATAATTAAAAAGTACTAATGGTGTCTAGAGAATTATCATAAGCATGAATGGAAATTATAAAGAGACGACATGTGCCAAAAAGTTGTTGAGAATATTTTAATTAAATGACCAATTCATAGACCATCCCGTCCTCTTGTACACCAATCAATTGATAGACTTCTAAAAGACCATTCTTTTCCCATCGCTTTTTGTGCTTTGAAGCCATCTTATTTATCAAATAATTGAAGTCCCTGTACAGCAGTACTGTCAGTCAGCGATGACAAGACTCAATTAGATACGAAACATATCTCATCTATCAAATGACTTCCCCTCCACACTTTGACCTTATTCTTTAAAATTTAAAATGGTAATTATAATTTAGATACCGTCTTAAGTCCTGTGATACTTATCAAAGTTAAAAGTCTCGTTGGAAAGGGATGCTGAGATATTTTTAAGGTATTTTCCAAAGTTCCAGAATCCTTGTAATTAATTTAAAGCGTCAGCAAGAAAACAAATCCCTTCTTGATTACAATTGTAGTAATGGAAACCATCAAACCTCTCCAAAAATCATTCACATCTTACAAGCTTCCTGTTTTACATGCAGGAGGATCAGATAAAGTTTTTTAAATCGATAGGATGCCCTCCTTAAAAAAATAGACAGGAAGCCCAAAAAGGCTCCTACTCTAACAGATGAACACAAAAAATTAAGTATCTGCAGAAATCAATCAAATAATTTGCTAAAGGTCCTACCATTGGGCCACCCTCCCCAACCGAAATGAATGGTCGACAGGGATATATATTAATCATACATTTTATTTTAATACTGATTTCATCCACGCCGGCAGGTAGAACAATCATAGGATGTTTATGGTGTATGAATATGAGCCGGACTGATCCGTATTAGTCAGCAGTATTCACCTGTCATTGCCACATTCATTAAATTGAAAGGAATGCATTGAGTCCGAGTGATTGTGAATGCCCTCAAGAGTCTCTTGAATCTTGAAGACACCAAATTCAATGAATGTTTTCCCTTTGGTTGCTTTTGTCCTGATGATCAAGTCTATGCGTTCCCTCATTTCGTGTGAAGCATAACAAATCTAGTTGGAGAATGAAATACGGAACGGAACACATTTTTAATAGCTGTGTACATTTTGCCCATATGTATATGTGTGAGTAACACAATTCCGACACTTTTTGATTCAGATCCGCCTCTTTCTATCTTGGTTTCTTTGAATCCTTTTGTTTACTCTGGTAAATACGGGATGACTTTGAGATCCTTGGTTTTTTTCAAGGTGTAAATGAAGGTGGTGCAAAGAAATCGGTATTTTTCTAACGAACCTACCATTTGGGGTTACTCGGACATGATACATAACTACCTTTTGCTTCTTGGTATTTTTCGAAGACACTTGGAAAGTCTACATTTGCTACATTCTATTTAAGTTAAAAATTTAAGTTTTTGTTTAAAAAAATCAACAGAAAAGATTTCGTATTTTACTGTCAAAATTTCCCCTTGTAAAAACAGCATTCAATATAAACTTTCAAAATAATTATTAATCACTTTATGATAATGTCGTGAATGACCGAGTGGTGTTAATTTAGCTGATTTAAAGAAATAAGAAGAAAATAAATCCGACTCCAAATCATAAGTATCCCATGAGATTCACTGAGCTTATAATTCCCAACAGAAACTAATAAAATACCAAAGTCCTTAAAGAAATGCTTGATAATTAATAACTCTTTTCAAATGTAAAGAAAGCTGACAGTTTTTTTAAAATCCTTTAAAAAAGCAAGCTTTTGTGTGTAAATACATGAAATTCCGAAGTTCCTCGGTTGCAGATGCCCACGGAGACAGACTCAAGAAATGTTTATAAGAAGCGATCGTAAAATGATAAAATGAAGATGATTATAAATGCTAGTGTTAATACACTTGAAGCTCATAAAATGTGCACGACTCGTATGTCTGTCCAATAGTCAAAAGTTATAATATTTATAAAAAAAAACTAGGCAACCTGCTCAAGAGAACCTATGAGCTACTTGTAAACTATTTATGTACACGATCTTTTCCCTGTGTAGTCTAATCTTCTTTGAAAGAGTCGAGACACTCTCAGGGATTGAACATCCTTGGCTATTTTGTACCAAGTTGTAATTATCTATCTCAATAGCTTTACTACCACCGTGATCGTAAAATGAATCAAAAAGCGCTTCAAGTCCGGTACTTTGACACCCTCCGAGGAGCTACTTCTCTCTTCTGTACATGTGTTTACTTTACAGGGGTGTAAGAACCTCAAAAAAGCCCGTCGTCTCAGCTAAGGTCTCTATAAAAGTCAATGAAAACTGCATTAAACAGCTGGGTGAGTGAAGTTGTGCTTAATGGAGTGAAATTATGATAATTAAATCCGTAATATATTTGTACCGTAGGCACAGCTCAGTACAGTCAGTACAGATATTGAAAAAAAATACACTGAAGACAGTAAGACGTCCGTTGTTTTGCTTAAGTAGATGAAGCTGCAGCTTTTTAAATCTCCGGATGTATAAATCTACATACTCGTACAACTCCTTGTGTTGTGCCTTGAGGGTTTCGAAATTTCAGGAATCATAGGAAGAAGATTTTTTTAACGGTTCGGCTATAATGCATGCAATACAATTCCTTGATTAACTATGTTCACAGAAGGCGTGTTTTACATTGTGGACACACGAGTTATTAAATGTCACGAGAGTTATAAAAAATATTATATTTATTTACTAATAATAAACCTGTGCCTCTGCTGCTGCTCTAGTCAACTTTCACATTCCCATGCATTCATAATTCACCGTTAAAGGGAGAGACAGGTTACAAGTTCCATGGCTGCATGTGTCACAATGTAAATTCAAACTACTTAGGTAGTGCAGAGTGTAGATATGGCATGAGGTCTTGAGGCATTTGCTATGATTGAGAATTGTTACGTTTATGATATTACGATAGGAAATATCTATCTACATTATAGAATAAAGATAAGGAGTAGTGGAAATAGAAGCCAATGAATTGAACTACTCGTGGGACCTGGGCTTACGTATTGTGTGTAGAGCAGCATCAGATATGTAAATATTTTTATTGCCTATTTAATTTATTTCGTTCCTCTTAGTTCTTATTGGTTTCGATGGGATTGAGGGCATTAATGAGGCGAAATGAATATGGTTTAATGATATCACGACGGCATGGGAATATTAATGGTATTTGCATAATGATTAGCTCCTATGTTCACGAACTGATCCTGTTTATATTTCATTTACAGGGTTTTGTCAGCGATGTTAGGAGTGGTACAATTCTAGGCTGGTGGCTTTCCTTACTGTGTTTGTAGTTATTAGTACTATTAATATGGTTATTATAGAGGAATCAATCTTAGAGCTGAGAAATATTTTTTTGGCTCACTGTGTAGAAAAGTATCCTTTGTATTGTATGTTGTATGCCACGCTGAGAATTTAAAACAGGTCTATAATATATTTCTCAATAGGAAAATACAATTGAATTATAATTTTTCATTAATCATTAGGTCGTTTTGATAAGTGGTTAGTATCTAAATGTCCTGATGTACTCGTATCCATTGCATTTTGTTGTGTAAAATGATCTCCAATGATCCTAGAATTCTGTTCTGCGAATAAGAAAAATAAATGCCTTTGGATTTCTTAAACCTTCAACAAAATAAATTAACGAAGATCGAAGAAACCATAATAGCCTCTATGTATTTAATAGAAAACGTTAGGAATTACTGTTTAATAACCATTGCAATAAAATAAATTCGAAGAGACCAATTGAATAGTCACACTTTCAAGGGATTGAATAAATTCTGTTCGAATAGTCCAATATTTGTAAAACAGAACCTAAAAGTTAAAAATAGTAACTTCATCCATTAATCTCTAAAATATTTGATTAATTGAACAACGATTCTTTAAAAAGCCACATCCATATACACTCAAACTACTCCTTGGCTGAATAAGGACGCGTGAAATTAAAAAAAAATCACATCAATATGGATATCCTAATCAATTATAATGACAATTCATCGATGAATTAATCACGCAAGACCATTCTCCTATAAATCCATACTGGCACAAATCAAATTCAAATCAATTGTGAATTGTCAAGCGACAAATATCCATCTACGACCTACACCGACAGAGAGACAGCGGCAGCGGCTTTGACTGTATTGCTTTATTTTTTTAAAATTCCTATTCATTTGTCCCACCTGGAACTGCCAAATTAAAAAAAAATTGCCACCCTACTCTGGTCGTTAAGTTCCTTTTCAAAGATGATAATAATTAAGTAGACATTTTCCAAATGTCGTCCAATAATTTCCCCACAAGTTAAAAACAAATAGAGAAAACTTTCAGTTGAATAGAGCTTGACTAGGTGGGTGGTTCCTCCTATCCATTGTCTCTCCTCTCTCTGAATGAGCTATCATCTTTGAGCATACGATGGATGTAGTTGAGAATGAAAGAGATTATCGTTTTAAATATCTTTACGAGAGAGTGTAATAATTTAAATGAATAATGGGTGGCTGAAGTGGGTCCAATGGAAATTAATTTCAGTCCTAGATATAATAATACATGACACTTGTTTACATATCGCATTATGAATATGAGCACTACATATCCCGATTATTAAGGTGTGAGCCGGAGTTTCACTTTTATCGCCATGAGATTCCGTGCTTATAAGGGGATTCATCAACTACGGCAATTTTCATTTGGGAACCTACCTCATCCATAAAATAAATGAGATCTGAAACCTTCGTCATTGGTACGGTACCCCCACCATAGAATGTTGAAGTATATAGCGAGGCTCTTGCTAATGAAGGGTAGTTCGTATTAACGTTTTTGATTTCTTGTCACATGGATTGTGGATGGGCATGCTATCATAGTTGATGGTCGTAAGCAGAGCTATTGGTTTTGCTATAAGGCGTCAAAAGTATCTTCTATCTGTAATCTTTCGGGATTATACTAATTCAATTGAAGAATGGAATGAATGGTTATCATATTGCAATGTTTGACTATTGGATGTTTGGGATAATAAGTAATTGCCAGAGGAGGATGGAATGATATAAAAGGATTTTAACAGCCCTTCTGCTTTGTCTCGAGTCCCTTGTGTGTAAGATGTGTTTTTATTTATTCTTAATAATATAATAATAGCATAGTACAGGAACGAAACATGAGAGTCCGTGTTCCATTGACACCGATTTCCCTTTCTTTTCCTTTTAGACTTCGATGACAGCTAGCAAACACCGGTGTACTATTTAATGGGCAAATAAACTCTGCTAGACCATAAGTTTGTTTTGATGATGATGATATGGTATTTGATAAAATTATGGCAGGATGATTCCTGATGTACGGCTTACGAATATTATCCAATCTTAAATCTTTAGTGTATGATAATTTTATTATTAGTTGTAAACTGTAATGAAAATATAATTATTGCCAATCATTTTGCTGATTTTATTACAGTTGAATAGTGTGTTGACACAGTTAGAAGGCTCGGTCGTTTTTTTGTGGCATACACTTATGTCCTTTTTTCTTATCAAGATGCGTAAGTATTTATGTATTTAAGTACCTTTTTAAAAAGCTGCAAAACTCTGAACAATTAAAACCTTTTTTCGGGTTGTAATTATGAGATATATGAGTCCAGTTTGGTTATTACAAACTTACAAGTATTCTATGAGACAAAAATCTTTCTGCTCTAAAAATCACCCAGTGAAAGTCAGCCTGGGCCTATTTCCTCACCTTTTAAAAGGCTTTGACAGATTTGTCGTGATCCTAATAGGATATATTGACATAACAATAACAGTTTAGCCAATACTGGTGGATTAATGAATCTCATGCAAGTTTTTTGCCACCTTTTCTTCCTTTTTTGTACGAAGAACGATTAAGAAGATGGAGAGTCTAGCCCCTGGGAAAATGGAATGAAAAAAGATTATAAAAAATATATTTGGACTGCACTTACTTTTGTACTTGTGCAAATATGCCAGAGATGATTGGAGTGAATTGGATCCCTCTCACTTATCTATTTAATCTCATGCAAATTTATTTACCTTTTTTCTATAATAGTTAAGGGAATGAGAGTTGGGACAGCGTAGGAAATTTAATTTCACAAATGTCATTAATCTCCTTTCTAAGATGTCTGGAAATTTTGGTGCTGAGATTAATAGTTAGCTGTCGTACACGCATGGTTTACTTTATTCATATAAAGGCGTCAGTAGCTGAAATGCTAGAAAATTACCCAAAAATAAAATCACTGCCTCCTTCTAGAATTAAGGAGAACGAGGGATTTCTAGTGATGAATAATCTTCTAGGACTAGGACCTACAATTTTCCCTATTTTTTACAGTCGCTAAAAATCGTGCTGTTGTAATTTAAATGGTGACTTTATTGTGACGGTGATTTTACAAGTAGATTGAGTTAATCTATCGAGTTATTAGGTTGCTGCAAGGTATTTAGAATAATTTTCGTTTGAGATGATACTTTTTTTCTAAGAAAACATTAAAAATTATATTATCGCACGCGTATAAATTTGATTTATCTGCTTTAAATTTCAATTTAGGAATAGAGATGATTCGTGACAAAGGAGCCCATAAAATAAGTAAGGACTTTGTGTTATTTCCTACTGTAATTCATTTTTCTAGTTAAGATCGAAGGTTGGCAGTAATATGGAATATTAAAATTCCTGTACAAATGTTAAATGTTAGCCTTGTTAAAAAAATGGCATGAATGAACTTGGAAACAATTCTTTATTATAGACAGTCATAAGGTTTTGTAAAACATTTGGAATCCCTACAGAGCGGCTCATCAAGGTCATCTAAGTTTCTGGGGTCAAAAAGTTAAACATAAAACAGTGATACGTTTTAATGTTCTAGACTTCCTTGATAGTTTAGTACAGATGCATGCCTTCTAATTCCAAATCCTTGAAATTTCAAAATTATGTATCCTACACCGATTGCAAAAGGGGAATGGGGAATCTCTCTTAATGTGAATTAATCTTCAATCTTCTAATAGTATGCCAACTGGTAAACCCTATAGGCGTAGGGATAATTTAATGAATTTCAATAGCGAAAATTACTACGCAGTTAAGGTAAACTTTTAGATAAAAAATGTAGATTATCAGTAATTAATCTCAGTTTATACTCCGTAGCTGTTGGAATAAGTTTATTTACTTTATATACACACACAAGTCATACAAGTTTTAACAAATTACATAGCCGTACATTGAACAATGAACTTATCATAATGGCTCAAACGAACGAAAAACATTCCGCAACTGTATTCACACTGATGATGTATGTGCTTGAACACAAACTGACTAGTACAGGGTCGTTTAGTGAACTCTAGGATTTTTTAACACAGATTGATCATTATTCAGAATCCGAATCGGGAGGATTGGATTACAGAGATTATGAATCAAAAAGATTAATCTGGATTGATTGAATATTTTACAACACAATTACCGTTTTACATCAATTCAAATTAACTCCAGTCTATGTTAACCAATGAGGACTAACAGACTCGCAGAATTTTAGGATGAACACAAACCATACATTACAGGGAAGAGATCGAGAGAGAGATTGAGAGGTTAGTTAATGATGATAATGACAGTCAAGAGTCAACAATACGATCAAAAGCGACTTCAGCTGGTGCAGTAATTAGTAACCTTAAAAACGCTTGAATAGAACGTGGTAACTATACAATACATTTCCTGACGTGTTGAATTGATTATCAAGAGTGAGTACAAAGAGCAGAGCCATCGTGACCTCTGACCCAGACAAGCAGTGTAAAATCCGTGCTTTGTGTTTGCGTCTATGTGTGAGAATCTAGGGATAACTCGTACTAAACTGCAGAAGCCCAATCGAAAAAGTCCAGTAGACATTGAGGATAATAGAGATTATTGTTTATCTTTGTAAACGGAGTCACAAGGTGATTGGATTAATAATTTGTATGAAGGACATAAAAGCAGGAATCTCTCTAGTTGAAACAAAGCCTTGGAGTGGAACTTGACTCGGAGTCTTTAAAAATCTCCCGAACTGGAACTTCTACTTCCAGGGCTGTTTGAATTTGAATTTGAAGTGGAGGATCCAGCCGAAGGGGAGTTAGCCCCATCCACGCCCAAAATAGTTCCGAGCCAGAGGGGTTGTTTTGGGGAATTCATACTTCCAGCTCCAGGTACACCCATCCTCTTTGCCAAGTACTGGAAAACAGTTCAATCATGATAGTTAAACATTAAACTTAGTTCCATTTCCACGAGACTGAACAAGGGTTTTTAAAATCCTTTTAAAAAGCTCTTTATTTTTTTTACTCAAAGTCTTAAAATTTTAAACGTCTCTTATCTCCTGGGACTAAGTCCTAAGGAGATGAGATGAGGACAAGATGGATAATAAAGATAAATTGTGTGGTTGAGGTATTCATTACACATTATGCTTCGGGTTAGGAGACGTGACTCTACAAGACTTGGTGTGGTGGGTGAAGCTGTACAAGACAAGTTATCCAGAATCCAGACAGACGGGATAGATTATAAGATCTGTTTAGGGATGATGACCATCCTTATCTATTTATTCTATCCCGGTGGTCTTACAAAAAAGGTGAAAATATCTTGATAATTTTGATTACTCAACTTCACTTTTTACCCATCTTTTCTCTTTGTATCAAAGTCGTATCTGATCAAAAGCGGCTGGAGTCCGAAGGAATATCGGGTTACCCGAATACAAATGAAAACTCCATAGCTTCAAACTACCTCAAGCTTGAAATATAATCAAATGATGAGATAAGTTGAATAATCTTTACCTGATTATAATCAAGAGCGCGGAATCTCCCCTGAGGTCCTAAGTTCATTTGCAAATGCCCTGGTGGGATTATAGTCTCTAGTGGGTCAACCGCGTAGTATCCATTTTCCAGGTCGTAAGGACCAATCCCAATGGCTGAAGGTCCTCCGTAAACATGACCTCCATTTCGCTTACCATTCGTCCAGCCCCGACTGTATTGAAATGTTTGGGCCTCAGCACCCACGACTATCATCAAGATGAAGATGGCAATTGGTTTCCATGTGAGAAGCCCTCGATGTGTCCTCCTGAAGAGAAACATATTTCAGAAATGAGGAATCTCTTTCAACATAACACATTTAAATATCTTCATCTTCAATCCTATAAAAAATGCTGCATAATTCCTTGAGTTACGGTGACAATAAAAAATCTCAAAGCAACTCAAAGCTTTAAACTTAATGACTTGAAGATTTGAAATCGAGCATAAGAATATAGCAGATGGTCAGATCGTAATTATTAATTTCATATCTCCATTTGTATATGCATGAATTTGCTAATCCGACCTTCCAGATTCTGGCCATCTTGGTTTATTCGTAAATTACATGTTTGAATTTGTAATGTAATATGCAACAGGTGACTTTCAAGTTTAGATTAAGGTTACTTGACAATGAGCCAATAATTAAGCCTAATGCCACTTTGATCGGAACACGGAGAGCAATTAGTGTATCGCCATACAAGTGACATTAAGCCATGCCGAGCAAAGTAGTCTTAATCTACTTTCCCTTATGATATCACCATGCCATGCAAAAATAATCCATGGCGATGTCCCAATATCAATAAATTTTATAAGTACAAGGATCCTTATGGCTTATAATGCCGACCACGACATTGTTGGGCAAAGAATGGACATTTAGATGTCAACAAAGGAATTGGGCTGTTGGACACGGGCCGCCTTTTTAAGAAGCCGATAATAAAATACCAGTAATCACGCTCAAATGATCAAATGCTGTGGTAATCTGAGTCAATACGACAATCGCCGTAATTGTAATATTGTAATCGCAACTCCAACACCTAATCTCCATTATGGAGCCAGCATCTAAGTGGTCTATTGTCACTTGACTTGTCACAATCCTCTTAACTGCATACCTAATATATTATTACACCTTGGTGTTCTTTTCCATCACTGATGGGCTTGGATTCATTATTACTATTCAGTTATTAGGGTTCTAAGGGCATCAAGGCTGTAGATACGTTTGTAAAAGGATAATCTGTGTGAAGTATATGTATATCTATGTTACTTACACTGTATTCTAAATTGATATTAAATTTCAAGTCGGTCAAATAGAACTTCGTTTCTGTTTTGTAAAGTTGTTGTTGTTATTGTTATCATACTGAATTGTACCGGATTAATTTGCGTATTGAGTATTGCCTAATGAAGTTGATGAACTTACAAATGTATTTCGGAAGCAGACGCTTTTGCGAAACACGCTTTCTGTTTCTGTTTCTAATCGAGCATTACTATTAAATATTAAAGGAACCATTAACCTTTCCTGTGATGGTTATGTGTGAAATAACGACACCTGGTTGTTGTTCATTCTTAATGTTGAGTATACAAAATACAAATGATCTCTCCCTTCTCTCTCCCTATCTCTCTTTCTCTGCTAAACTTAATGGCGTTGACCGCAGAGCCTCAAGTATAATGACTTCATGTCATGGATTTATGAAGGGATTGTGAGTTTTGGGATATTTAACAAGGAAATAAGCAGGTAGGAAACTTAAATAAAGCAGAACGAGAGGTGGAAGTGTAATAAGATAACACATTCTAAATTTTACACAATCCACGATTTTAAAGAGTTTAAACCAAATGTCATGCTCCTCGTTAAGACTTTAAAATGGAAAATACAAAAGAACCGCAGAAGGTTCACTTCATGTTTTAAAAAAACTGAAGGTGTTTCTATTGCTAATTGTAAGATTATATTGAGAATAATATCTTTTAAAACCCGCTGACTATTAAGGCATGTGGATGTTGTTGAAATTCATATCCAAGAAAAAAAATGCTCGTACGAGTACACAATTTTGGGCAATTCATGTAGTTTTGACTATTTGCATGTAAAGGAAACTAGATTTATTTCTTTGACTGGAAATTCGTGTAATTCCATTTGGAACTTGAGAGTTGGTCATATTGGAAAAATGACAGAATTTTCCTAGGGAACATTTCACTAATAATTTTCTTGTGAAATTATTTGTAAGCCCCCCTTTCCTAATCCCCATGTCGTAATAACTGAAAGAGATTACAGCTATTTCTGAGACAAACCAAGTTGAAGCGTTCTGCACAATCTGCAAACTCATAATCTATCAAGCTCTATCTTCATACGTGCATTTAAGTTAATTGTGAGATGCCGAAATCTGCAAACAAGGCAAGAACTTTACAGTTGGACACCAATTGAAAGAAGAAAAAATCTCTTACATCCTACTGTCTTGCATATTATTACGTGCGATGGATGGTGCGTGCATTTTTTCTTCCAAAATGGTAATTTAGTATGCAAAATTTTCGTCAAATTAGACATGGTTTACTCAAACAAAACTGAAAAAAGTGGCCGATTTAGCACACACAATAAAAGAAAGTATGGAGAATTTAAAATTTGGCCTGCCCCATTGTTGAATCATGCATGGGCTATTGCATTGTTGTCTTCTACTATATAGAAAGAGGGTTGTTATGTGTTATTGTGATTGTTGCTATTCATCATTAGGACATCTATCCAATCCAATCCAAACACATCCACCGTCATCCTCAACAATAGTGCAGAGGAGAGACAAACTCAGTCAGGTTGAGTTCAGTATTGCGGAGGATAATGATAATAATAATGAATAAAATAATGGATGATACTTTCATCAGGAATACTCATCTCCTCCCTACACCCTCCCAAACACTCGCAAAATCATTTTGCAACCTCAGACCGATAACAAATCCCAAATTGTGGTTTCCTACCGCTACCTCACTCGAGAAACAAAAGAATACGTAATGCCTTTTACATCCACACTTTCCTATGGAAGGGAAAAGCCCTTAAGCAAAGATTTCAAACACGGAGACTAGGGCTGACGGATTATCTGCAAAACTTTAGATTACAATTATAGGGAATTAAAGGAATACTTTCGTCCCAACAAGCAACTGTAAAGGAATATTTAAGTGCATTATATTGATACTACATAATACTTTACTCAAACTGCTCATCCCGTCTTTTTTATAATGCAAACCTTGCACAACCTGCTCTTGTGCTATTTCAACTAGTATTTATTATTTAGTAGATTTTAATACCTCTACAGACATCTGTGCACATTACTATGAATGCTCAAGTTGGAAAAAGTGGTATTTAATTACGAGCTCGTTTTTGCAATCATTTGTCACTCGAGATGAGCTGAGAATACCCGAAAAAAGATTTGTCACTAATCCATTGCAAAATCCTTATTAGCATCCAACATCCTTGACACAACTATCTCCTTCAATCACTAGGATTTGTATCAGCAACAGTATGGGCCAGGAGGAGGTAGACAGCCACTCTTTATAATGGCAGTAATCTTTTATCTCAGAGTGGAATATCAAATGTCAAATCCATCACACAATCAGCAACTTACACTGGGAACACATCAGTTTGTAATTTTAACGAGGCTACTCAAGCCTAGCTCTATACACAGTCACAATAAAACACTGCTAGCTATCTGTTACCCGTCTTGTTTTCACAAAGTTTTCAGGACTAGGGGGACTACAGGACAAACGTCACTAGGGCGAGGAGAAGCCCAATTAATGAAACGGACTTTGTTTTATAAAATTTATTTTACAGTTCAATAAATCTGCTTGGAACGTTATCTGGAAATGTACTCGCATGCAATTCAAAGGAATTTGAGGACGAAATTCTAAGAATGAATACCGTGTTAATTAATCTACCCAGGATGAAAGAGATGATCCACAGAAGGTATAATTTTAATGTGGCTCATTAAATCAAAATTGACGAGTTTTGAGGATAATTAAAAAGGTTTGGTGGAGTGTCAACTTCAGTAGCCACATGAAGCGAGATTTCGTACTTTGTAGTCAGTCTACTTGTACTATTCATTAATTAGGAACATGGGCGTATGTGGTACAAACGGGCAATTAATTCAGAGTCTTAAAATCTCTATAGTCAAATGAACCTGTTGCTTACGTCCAACTCGACTTTCAATTTATTTGCATCCTAAATATTAACTCAAATCACGAGATTATTGAGGCATATATGCAGGTGAAAGGGGATTAGAGGATTTAGGTTAAGGAATTAGTTTGCTTATTTGGGCTTGTAAATGCGAGATTTTTCGGGTTCAGGTGGTACTGACATTGAGAATTTGACTACGTGACGTTTTTGAGGAAAAATAAAATTACTTGATTCGCATTGATCAATGACATCAAATATATTTCTGACTCACAGGGTTTTCAGACATTGGAAGAAAAAATTTCAAGGTAACTAAATTTTACATCAAAAATTACTTCTATCCAGTGCAAATTTTGATTTTCAAGCTTCTTAAACATAGAGAAGAAATTTGCTGAGAACAAAGTATTGACAGGGGAAAAAAATCCAATGGATGCTGTGAAGTGATCATTAATTTTGCGTAGATTCAAGTAGATTGTGGTCAAAGAAATTTTTCCCTACTCCTTGTTAGTCTTTCAAAATAGGAAAAGGTGTGGAAGTGGATTCGTTTTGGTGTTACTCAGTTGTGGTTGACCGGTTTCCTAGCTTGAGGGACATTTCTTATACTCGAAGATTATATTATGACGAAAAAGTATCATAAATGGAACCATCAATAATGCAGGTAAGGGAAGTCAGCACGTGCTGTGGCTACTGGCTATATAGACTAAAGACTAATGGCTTACCATTGCGGGTAAAATGTTGTTTTTTGGCTTTATACATAAACCATCAAATTTTTAATTACAGGTATGGACAATTATGGTTGACAGGTGGACTACATTTTTTAGATTGAATTATCACACTTTGAGAGTAGGAAATGATCTTTCAACACTTTCATGTGGAAGTCAATAAGTAACTCGGATGTGGTTCTGGATATACCAATTTATAATTGTAAGAAAACTTCCTATTCTCATAGAATTGCAAACTTTTATTTAAATCATGGAATCGGGACAAAGTTTAAAGCACAAAAATCCCAAAAGCTCTTAACCAACCAGTTGTTGTAAGTCTTAATCGAAAATCTTAACCTTGATCAGAAAACTTTAAGATGCATTTTGCAGACTTTCCTCCAAATTCCCTAATGTATAAGAAGAAATGCTCAAGAATTTAATTGTATAGCTCAATCAGTTGCAAATAAACCTTGGAAATAGATTACAACTAATCATTAACTTAACACGAGGGAAGAAAAAATAATAAACCGTTCAACGAAATAGTAAAGTATCGACTGTTTCGGGTATTTGTCCATTTTCTGGGTCACTGAATGACATTTGCCCCTGATATCATATTCTGTTTTGTTCACCATGATGTATAGTATAATATTTCATTGAAATGTCATTTTGCCCCATTTA
>JAQFYM010003492.1:0-18483 GCA_034694785.1 Agrenia bidenticulata | reverse complement strand
ATCCAAGCATATTGGTTTGTTCAAACGGTTTGGACAGGATTTTATAGCACATCGTCGGCCCATTCTGAACAAAGCTTTCCATAGTTACTATGGAAATTAAATTTTTTACGTACCTTGGTGCAAAATCACTTTTCTTAGGAAGGATAAATAAAAAGTTTATGGCTTTTTTGTATGTCCTACGAAAAGTGTTTATAGATGAATACATCTAAAACAATTAGCAATGGCAGATCATGGAAGCCAGCTGGATTTAGCAACCAAACACCCCAAGCATTCGAACATCTTGATACATTCCATAAGGTTCCATTGATGCAAAAGAAAGTTACCTTCAGTTTAAGTTCAGTTACCACTAATACTCTCCAGGAAATGAACAAAGAAACTGAAGATCCGAGAAATCTCGGAATCTCCAGAGGCATCCAACGTCAATTCAAAACCAAGCCATCCTCAAGATTTTTCCCTCATATAATCCTAGGCTCGGAAACTAAAGCTTCGTTCATAAACCATGATCGCGAAACACCACTTCCGTTACCACCTAGACATCCTAAAGTGCATTTAATGTCCAAAGCCCCACGCCTTAACAGATTTGTATTTGAAGAGGATCTTCATGAACCTCGCCGGAAATTAGACGCACTGGACGAAATAAAAATACTCAAGTCAAGAATTCTGAAGGGAGAAAACGTTCCAATTGCTGAAATTCATGCGGTTCGACAAAAAGTTGAGAGTCCCCAAAGGAATTCTATCAACGAAGTTATTGCAGATCCGATAATCAATCGTCGCCCAAAAAGGAAAGGACTGTTCTGTGAAAAAGGAATCGTTAAAGTTCCTACGCCTAATAACCCACATTCTCGGTACAACAGCTTTGGCTCACCAGCAGATTTAAGGTATATTAAATTCTCATTTAACTTTGAATTGAGTTTGTCAGCTTCAAGACTCTATCTGATCTAAAATATTTTCTAGGATTTCTCTGTCGAACTCCGATACCCCAGAGTACGAAGGTAGACGTAGATACTTCTTCGATTTCACAGGTTTCTTGGATAAAGATATCAAGCTTTTCTTGGAGGACAGTCGCCGTTTAATCGTAAGAAACCGTCCACACAGCATCATGCTAATAGGGAAAATGTACTGATAGTATTTAAGAATCATGAATGATTTAATTCGGACGTTAGATCCAAGGGAGTCGCTCATCAAGGGGTGCAAAGCGTGCCGTATCAACGGAAGATATATTAGATCTCCCTAAAGATCTTCCAGTAGATAACCTGCGGATCGTCCGAGACGTTTTTGGAACTCTTATAGTAGAAGAAGCCTGGAAATTTATGTAAAAATAAAGATCACTGAGGTCGTCCACGGTATGCCATTGTATGAATTCAGAGTCATTACAGGACCTTGAAATAAAATTTGATGTTTATAAATAAATTACAAAACATAGTAGAAGCATTTCTTTCTTTAATTGATTCTAGTATTCTTTGAATCTGATTTTATCCAGCGGATTGAATACATCACACGAAAATCTGCTTGACAGAAAATATGCATGAAAATTATGTCATGAAAGTTATCGTTCAATTCAGTGGTAGAAAATTACAAGATTTGTATGCTGTTTCAAAAATAGTCTCTTGGGGATACGAGAAAATTAATGTTTTACAAAAAGCCACATTAAAAATGATTTAATCTTGAGCTCAAATTAGTTTTCCCGTAGCCGGTTTGATTTTGATATTTTGGTAATTGAGGTCCATTTGGAATCGCTAGTTTGAAAAATGAGCGACGAAGGTCTTCAAAACGAAAGGACTTCAAGAAAGTTCAAACTTTATGTTCCCGATACTAGCTCCGAGCTTAGACGATGTTCCTGTCAAATAATCGCATTTTTTGTGTCATGCTCTACTTTAGCGTTCTTATCTTTGTGTCTGCTTCTTATTCTGCAATTGGTGAAGTTGAATAGCATTTCTGTAAACATTAATTTGCATTCTGAAACGAATACTTGTGTTCATCTTTATTCACGCAGATGGTAATAGGATACTGGGCAAGTACTTATCATGCATTGACAATCCGGATGCCGAAAACGTTTGGTTGGGAAGTGTTAATTCAAATGTTTGGTTCCCTGTACAATGACTGTACTGACAGAAGTGGACTTGAAATTGTTCAGCTTACGGGCCCGGACCACTGCTCTTATGATTTTTCCATGCCATCACTCCCTATCTTTTCCATGATCATTCTTATTGGGACATCCCTTTCGGGAGTTGCATGTGTCATTGAAGACTTCTTTTACAAAACTTCTTCTAGGGCCTTGCGAAGCGTAATTAAGCTTTTTTATGAATGAATCGATGTTCTTACTGATCTCCAGATTAAATTAACGAAGCATTAAAGTACTATAGTTAATCAATTCCTATTTTTTTTAGCTCTGGGTGTTCACCGTTCTGAAATTCGTGTTGTTCATGGTCGCAGTAATCCATTTGAGTTTATCTTTTTCTGGAAATGAGGGTGTGAAAAATCGCCTACAATCTCGCATGCTATTTGAAATGAAAATTTCCCAATTCGCAGAATCACCGTCCCAAATTTCCCCTCGTTGGAACCTAGCTCAATTTACAGTAACATTTAAAATATTTTACTACTCAAAACAACTAGGATATTTTAGATATTCATTTAAACAATCTGTGGTTAAGTATGGGTGCTGTGGAATCAGACATTTTTCGGACTGGGAATTTAATGGATTCGCAGCGCAAGGAAATTATCCTCTGTATCCTCGGAGCTGTTGTGATCAGTCGGTAAAAAAATAATCTAGTCTTCGTGAACGTTCATTGCAGATTATTTACCAAATTCTAAACTTTGGCCCCCTTCTCAACTCCTAGCTTCATTTTAACTTCAATTTCAGAAATCCCATTGCAAATTCTACCCTAATCGTACTGAGGTCTTTGAAACAGGATGCTTGGATTGGGAATACAGTGGAGTCCAAAATACTGGGATGATGGCAATATATCTTCTTTGCATTGGACTGACAAGCACAGTACGGAGCTATTTAATTATTTATAATAATATTATTTACTATATTTTTATTTGCCATAAACTAATTTTGATCCCGTCTTGATCGTAATCCATTAAAGGTGCTCATGGCCTTATTATTGACCCTAACTCACTCAATCTTCCAAGGCGATGAGACTCGAATGATAACACCGTTTTGTCAACATCCAGACAACTTTAGTACCGACCCCCTTCCAGTTCCCGTAGTTCCTTCAACCGAATTCTCAACCAACACTCATATCGATGGAGGAGGAGACCAACTACCCGTCTTCTCAATTCATAACCACGACCATTGTCCTAACTATAAAAATTCCAACACCGTGAAACTACTCTCCCTCCGCCGCCTCACGCATATCAACGTCCACATCAACACATGGGGAATTAATGTGAAATCCAAAACGGAAGCAATGGCTCAGGCTCAAATATTAAAGAAGGAGACGCTTGTCTGAATCTGCCCTCGAACTTCATTTAACCTAATATTCATTGCATTTACTACTTTGTGAAATAACCATAGGGAATTTATCAATTAAACTATTTCCATGCAGACATAAATGAAAATACTTTTCACCGTCTTGATAAAGTAAAAGAAGGTCGCAGAGGGTAGTGAACAATGAGTTAGAAATTGTGGATCCAAATTCATGAGCCCTCTTCCAAAGATTGTGTGAACTCGGTGGCTATTACGATTTGGGATTTTGGGATAGAGAGTGGTGTAGGTGGTTTAGGCAAAGCTTTACTAGCTCATCTCCAAAAAATTGTCAACGACCAACAACCAATTCTGAAAGTGATTATTATTGCCTCTGAAACTCTGAACCTGTGTTTTTAGAGAAATTATAATTTCACTCGTCTCCATCAATTTTCATCCATAAGATTTATTGTTTCATTGTTTCTTTCGACCTTCTGACTCGCAATTTGAAGGAATTGGAAATCTGGCTCCGCAATTCCCTTTCTGAACTTAATTTTAAACTCTTGGGCTGGTGAACTTGGAAATCAATCTGGGAGGTAAGTTGTATTTATTTATATACACATTAAATTTCAAATCATTACAAGATTGTGTTAAATAAATTGCGTATTGGTGGCTTTAGTTATCATGTCGAATGTGGTACGTGTGTAGGATTGTTTGGACTTCCGACAACTTTTGTCTGGCTAATTATTTTTGATCCACAATCGGTGGAAGTACCCTAATCGATGAATCATTGATCATGGAAGCAGGGAAATCAATCTAAATTCGACCTACAATTTAACAAATCAACCGTTGATCGTAGAGTTTAGTTTAGTTTTGTAGCCAGTGGAAATTAATTGGCGTAACTAGCGATCAACTTCTGCTGCTGCAACTGAAATTGGAAACTAGTAACTAGATACGAGGAGCAAAAGAAAACAATTTTAAAGTGCAGCAATCGATTAATTGAATATTAATTGTGCCTTGGTTAACTACATAACATCTGTCAAAGATCGCCAATTGATTTATCAAAAGTCGGAACTTCACAATACTAGAATGAGCAATCTATTCAAAATATATATAATGTTTTAGGTCTATACAATTTCCGAGTTCTTTTTAATGAAGTTTATTACTAAGAAACATTGTAACTGCCTAAAATTTGATTATCAAAGCAGCTCTAGTTCACCTAAAGTTCATTGACGTTGCTTTGGTCTCGGTGCCGTTTGTATTCCTTTTGCAATGTGTTGGATGTTCATGATTATGATCGATTTTAAATTGGGGGTTTGTTTTATTACAGAAATTCCGAATAATTTGTCACTAGACTATCAGAATAATTGAAGCGTATAAAGCAGAGCGCGGGAGCTTCCTTATCTCATAAGTGACCCTGTTAAGGATCAATTGGTTTTGGATTCGAAAAATATTTGTTGGAGACTGAACTCGGATCGCAGCTGGGCATTTGGTGAAAATTATAGAGGAGAGAAACACTTTAGTGACTGAATATTCAAGATGGCTCAAAATGTAAGTCCTCGAAGTGGCCTAGGAAGCAGCAGCCGTAAAACGAACGAAGGAACCATGGGGAGTTCAAAGGATACTCATTCGGTTAGCAAAAGGTAAGTCGAACTTCGTGCATTTTTTTCGAAGATTCGTTCAATATCAGTCAAAATGATTCTATTGTTTTACAGACTACACTCAGAACTGATGGCTTTAATGGTAAGTCTGTCTTTATCGGCCTTGTTTGCAGTAATTGCAGTTAAAGTAGTTGAATATATATTGAATGCATTCTTTTTTAATCTTGAAATTCCTTGCAGATGAAAGGAGATAAGGGAATATCCGCTTTTCCCGATGGCGATAACATCTTTAAGTGGGTCGGTACGATAATTGGCCCAGAAGAGACTGTAAGCACCTCTGAGATCTTTCTATCGATTCTATATGAAATAACTTATTGACTTTATAGAAATAATAATTTGATTAAATTTACTTTTTACTAATTTGTTAAAGGTTTTTAGTGGACTGACGTTCAAGTTATCTTTGGAGTTTCCTAGCGGCTATCCTTATACAGCTCCGACAGTCAAGTTCATTTCCGCTTGCTTCCATCCCAATGTAGATACGGCTGGAAACATTTGCTTAGACATATTGAAAGATAAATGGTCGGCACTTCTTGATGTTCGTACCATTCTAATTTCCATTCAATCCCTTCTGGGAGGTAAATTCTATTTATTTTTATATATATTTCTGATTTCTTAATGGATGCAAAAAGTATTTAATCAAAATTTCACTTATTAGAGCCCAATATTGACAGTCCTCTGAATGTGAAGGCTGCTCAGATGTGGGAGCACCAAGACGCCTACAGAAAACATTTAGTCGATATTGTCCATAAAAATTCCAATTAAACCACGTAATTAATTAGCAAGTATACTCCACCATAATTGCATTCAATTTTACTAAACAACCATCGAGAAAATAATTAGTTCTTCAACCGGATCCTTGATAGCTTCAGATCAGCTGCGTCATCTTCGATTTCGAAATCAAATGCGTGAAAATTATTGGACATTTGAGCCTTTAACGACTCTACATTCTAAATTAGTATGTATTTAATAATATTCTTAAAGCCGATATCAATATTAAATGCTGTCAAAGCTATAAGTCAAAGAAGAAAGAGAATGCCAGTTACTACCAAGCAGTTTTGTACATATGTGTATAGAGTTAAGTACTGAATTTGAATTCTAAATTCAACATTTGTAGTTGTTCGTTGTTGCTACATTTGCTCCGTTATTATTGCGAATTTCTGTAAGAAAGTATTTATTTTTAAATAATTTACGTATCTGTGTATTGATGTCGACAAGGTAAACGGTTAAGGTTTATAAAAACGAAAATCGACAGTCATTTTCTCTCATCACTTATCTTTTGTGTAGGTTGGTGCGGTTAGTAATATATAAATTTCCCATAAATGAGCAATATCTAAAAGCTACGTCAGGAAGGCTGAAGATAAGTCTCGTTTTGCAAAAGTATTCAAGTAATATTTGGTTTGCATGTGAGGGCAAGTAGATTTTTATACCTAAAATATCTGAACATATACTTATTGACATAAAGGTAGGTAATTGATAGTTCCAGGCAGATAGATATTCCATTGCGTAAGATGTGATGTAATTTAAAATATCTTTGAACTGGTGTTAATCTTTAAGGCTATGTGCTGGTGTCTACTCATTTTCATTTGTTCCCCAATTGCATTTGCCAAAAATAAATCTATACAGTCAAACTATGCCATTTGTATTTATTATATTAGAATTAGCTCACCATACAAATATGTATTAACTTATGATTTCATGGTGACTGTCTCTATTGGTTTGATTTCGATTTGATTGATCGTTTGATTTCATCTCGCTGGATATTCCATGTCTCAAAATTCAAATTACGAGACAACCAACAACAGAAAGAGCTAACTAAGCATTCAGCAATTAAAAATTCTGTTTGTTAATTTTAGCTGTTCAACCAATTTTGGTCAATATAGTATGAAACTCATTGATTTCTATAATTAAGGGAAATAGTGTTTGAGAGTGGCTATTAAAACATATATATTGTTAAATAATTGAATGGATAAAAAACCAAAACAACCAATGAGTTTTCATTATTTATTGAAGTTTGGCCGAGGCACAGCCAGTAGAATTACAGAGAAAATGTCTTTTGTGGTTAGCTTTCAGATATTTAAAAAAAATTGAGCATGAGATTAATCGGTAGTTGTACTAGTTTTCCATAAGTCCCTCATTCATTGCACCAACGACTCTCCACATTCTCTTTAATCCATGGAATGAAATCTGTTAACAGATTCATGAGAGCAAATTAAAATGAAAATAAGTGCAAAAAAGTACTTAGCATAAGATTTAATGAATTACTTTGAACTTTTGTGTAGACGCCAGGATAATCTTTTAGTGAACATCCTATTCCCCATGATACTATTCCAGTAAGATAGCTCTTATCTCCGTGTTGAATAGTAAATGGGCCACCAGAATCATTCTGAAATGTTAAAAACAAATTAAAGTTTCAGTACTCTCAATATAGAGCATGACATAATGATTGCCACCTTACAATGCAAGCATCTTTTCCTCCATCCTTGTATCCAGCACAAAACATATTTTCAGTGACATTATTTTTGCTCGGAACCTTAGTTTTGAGGCAATCTTCATGACTCAAAATAGGAAGCCTTGCCTTCAACAAATCTGCTGAATTATCACCTATAAGATCATACAGTATTAACGGCCTTCCAGAACCAAATAAGTCAAAATATTGTCAATTTCGATTCGCAGAATATTCTACTCACCACTTTTGCCACTTTCATATGACGTGTAACCCCAACCAGAAACTGTTCCGTAACGGTTTGTATAGTGGCGTTTATTTTTTGGCAAACAAATTGGGCGTACTTTCGATTTCAAGTTTTCTAAATCCAATGGCGTTTTCATTTCAATAAGTGCAATGTCACTATCAATCGTAACAGGATCAAACGCAGGATGGATAATGAATCTTTCGATTTTTCTCCGGATTACTTCTCTGTCTTCGCTTATAGCCGTGGCATTATCCACATTAAAAACCACTTCCAGAGTATCCTTATAACGACTATAAATAAAGGAATTGTCTATAAAAGTTTGCACTAAAAAAGATATTTGAGTATTCAACTTGTAGGATCGTTCTTAACTCTTTGAGGCAGTGAGCCGCGCTCAAAACGTATCTTATAAGTACTCCACCACAAATGACTCGCCAACGAGGGATTATTTTATGTTGATATTTTGTGATGGCCACCATCCATGGAATTTCACCTCGTAAAACCTTATTACCTCCTATAATCAGCGGTTCGATGTCCGCAACGAAACTCTCAAGTCCATCAGCTTTGTTAGAGAGGTGGGAATCATTTATTGATCGAACCGTTAAGTCTTCAAAGCCTAATTCCACGGAAGACGAAATTCCGCATTCTAATTAAGAAAATTTACTTAAACCAAAAACTTCCGCTGAGTATTTGATACTCATATAATGTAGATGTATTCAATATTTAAAATATAAGTTTTTCCATCATACCACATGCTAGATCTTTAGTAGTGTCTTCGGAACTGGCAGTTCTCTCGTAGTTACTATCTTCATTTAGAGTAGTACTTTCAACATTTAATTGGTCTAGGTCTTCCAAACCATATTCCTGTACCTGTACCTGTTTGATCTCATTAAACTATTTAAAAAATCAATATTAATTTACTTGACCTATCATTAGAATTTGGAATTACACCAAAAGAGGATTATTTAGGAAGAAAAGATTGATTAATTGATCCAACATGGAATTGAAATTAGAATTTAAAAAAAAAATCTGCTAGTTACCTCATTCTTGGAAATTCCACATGAAACGCTAGCACAATCCAACCCAAAAAGTACAAATGCCAACAATACAATTTTAGTACCCATGATGACTAATGCTAAATGCTACCCAGTACCCAGATATATGTATAATTACTATCGTTCTTAAAATTATCGATAAGTTATCAATCCTACAGTTCATTATCAGAACTGACAATGTTTGCCTAATGAATTTACTCTTAGATTAACAGTGGCACGATCCTTTACAGCCTAAAAAAATTTTACCATTCCCTTCGTCTTCTCATTTGCTAAAAGTAAGTCAATGACTAAAAAAAACTGTCCTGAATGACGAGAAAACCAGAAATTTACTATCATACTAAATACACCTAAACCTTCCATGTGCCATGGCTAATCGTAACTATTCGTAACAACCTTAAGAGAAATGCTATACATCCTGTACTTGGAAAATCTTAATTGGTTTGGCATCAACTATCAATACATAATTTTCTCCATTTTCCATCATTCTACCGAAAACCGATATTTTTGTAGTGTCAAACACAAACCCTCTAACTGTACTTGATAAGCATGGATTGCTACAACCTTCAAAAATTGTTTCTGTCAAATAGTATCATTGACACAGGGTTGCATGAGATTTGTAATTTTCGAAAATCTCCCAAAGCTAACGTCTCCTTAAAATACAAATGAAAAACGATCTGAACGCAACATTAAATCCTCCAAGCTTTCGTTTCACATTAGAACGCATCTACTTTGTCTCCAAGCTCCTTAACCCACAGCAGTGCAAACTAATACTAAAGAACTATTTAGTCCTGTGAGAGTTTATTCCACCTGTCTCAACTTGCCCCACTACAATAGCAGACTTATTTTATTACTAGCCGATATTACTTTTGTATTTAATTTTCGCCCACCCCGGAGGGCGAGCTGTTCAAAAATATTTAAATTCTCATAGAGTGTCCCCCCCCACGGTAATCTTTAGTAAAAGGCGAAAGATTAATACGACTTGAAGGGAGACCCGAGACAACATTATCGAGGAGTAGAGTCAGACCTGTATATTGAGAGCTGGACGACCAAACTGACCACAGTAATTACATCCAGATTTCGACTAAAGTTGTAGTAGTTTATATTTGAAATTTTGTTGAATTGTTCATTACTAATGACTGATTTATATTTTGCATTTTAATGATTGGTTATGGTTCGAAATATCTGTTAAATCCAAAGTGTTTGCTTATATTTGTAAATTTTCCAGTCAAATTGACTTTCCATGGTATCCCGCGGGCTCATTGACTGCACGCACTGTAGAGTATTATTTTTATGTATGCGTTGTTCCATCTAATTCTATGGTTATTCTTATCCTACCACACAATTCCCAAGTTGATAATGATTAATTAATGTCAAACTTTTATGTATACGTTTGTATAGCTTTATTCATTTTTAATGAAAATCTTTTCTACACGTGTTACACAAGGTGTGTGTGAGGGTATCCTGTGCTTTGTATTTTCATTGCATTTGTGAGAAATAAACTATTCATTTATTTGTGCACCAATTTTTTTAAAGTTTCTATTAATCTTTTTTAAGATTGTCAAAAGTACTGGTTATAAATATTTTGAATGCCTTTGAGAATTTGAATTTAATGTTTTGTGTATGGTGTATTTTGTATGGGTAGAAATTGTTTGGTATTTTAAAATGTTTTGTATTTGTAGTCTGGGTGAAATGTATTTGGTGTAATTTGTAATATTTTTATAAAACGATTATGCATGCATGTGAAGTGTTTGAAGTTAAAATGTATTACACAAATCTGTGAAACAGTTTGAAGTATAAATCTTACAGTTTTTTTATCATTATCGAAAGGATTTTATATTTTTTAATGATGGGCTTGTTTTGTTTTAACTTTTGATTGAATTGTGTTTCGCAGATGTAATGTAGTGTTTGAAGTATGTGAATTGTTTAAATCTTGTGCAGTCAAGTGAAAATATTTTGATATTTGAAAATCGTATGAATGAATTGGTTGTAAAATTTTATGACAAAATGTGTTTGTTTATCTGTAAGTGTTTGTGTTGTGTAATTGTACTGTAATGACTGTATCAATAAAAATTATTTGATATTTCAAAGTGCTTTTCATGTTTTTGTGTGAAAAATGTTGTGTGATATTTCAATTGGAGGTGTACCAAGCACTGGCCACCGGGTATTCAAAAATGCTGTTTGTTTTTTTCTGAAATTTTTTTGAACGATTGTGTTTCTGTTTCATAGGTTAACAGGTGTGTATTGTAAGTGTAATATGCAACTGAGCATTTTTTAGTTAGTTTAATAGTGATTTAGGTGTGTATGTTTCGAATGTATCGTTTGTTTTGAAATGTACTGCGATGTGTTGTGTCATTGTGTAAAGTGTTTAACTCACCAGCCTGTTAATGTCACTACAGTTCCCTTTTTATTTCTCGATCTATCCAGTCCATGTACTCTAAAGAAAATAAAAGACGATGATGATCATTCATAATGAGCATAACTCAAGACCGTTGAAATGAATTTAGGTAAATACTAGAGACACGTGTGTAAACACCAGGTAGCTTCGGAAGGCCACAAGAATGTCCCCAAGAAACTATTCCAACAAGGGTATTTCGGTTGTTCTCTTCAATTACCAATGGACCTCCTGAGTCGTTGGTGCCTGAGTTCGTATAAGTTACATCGTGCTTAAACCATGCAAATCAGATACTTTTAGTATGACTCGTCTTACATGCATCGATGCCTCCATTTTGAAATCCAGCACAAAGCATTCCAGATAGTATTTGAATTCCATATACAGTCTTTTGGCAATCTTCGTGACTCAAAATAGGAACAATGGCTTTTTGGATCGTAGGAGAATTCAGTCCTCCTGAAACGGTTTCATATGTCATCGTTTTAATCCATGTTATCAAATTACGCTGATTAGCGAATACAGCCCACTACACACCTGATGCAACGGTGTACCCCCATCCAGCAACGGTACCATTCATCCCCGCATGGTCGTAAATTTTGGACTCAGGTAAACAAATAGGTTGTATTATATCTTTGATTCTGAGTAAATCTATAGGATCCTCGAGTTCTATTAAACCGATGTCGTTATCCACATTTTTGGGATTGTATTTATGATGGGGAATAAGCCGCTTGACTTTCATAATTATTGCTAATTTGTCGGTCCGGACATCTTGAAAGGGACTAATATGAAATGCATTAAAGACCAATCTCAATCTTTCCTTCCGGTGACTGTAAAATTTAAAGTACAAAACAATTAGATTTTATATTCTAAAAAAAGATTCCATTTATGCACATGCTTTAATAATCTCATAGGCACGCACTTTTTAATACAGTGAGCCGCAGTTAACAAAAATTTTGAGTTGATAAGACTGGCTCCGCAAATAACTCTAGGGGCTAAAAAATCGCTGTGCCTGGTCACCGCTGCGAGCCACGGAAACTCGCCTCGGAAAGCTTCTGTGCCATTTAATATAAAAGCTTCCTCTTTTCTAACATCTAATAAGTCAATATTAGGAATAAACTGCTTTGTCTCTCCTCGAACTCCACAGACCACTTCTTGGGGAAATGAAATCAAAAGCTTGATGAAATCGATTCAGCATAATTAAAACTTTTAAATAATTATAACATCTACGCTCACATTGAGAAGTGTTGGTAGTAAAATTCCCTTCTTCTGTTGATAAAGATTGCAGTTCCGAAATCTCCGTTGTTCCACTTTCTGGCGAACCTTCATTTTCTAGTAGGTCTTCAGTACTAAGCTAGCCAAAAGTTAACAAGTCTTACAAGATGGAAATACATGATAACTTTTTTTTTAGATAATTCTGTACTCTAGGGCTTTACCTGATCTTCTAAACTAAATCTAGAATTAGGAGGAGAGAGACAGAAAGTAAAATTGAGAAATCCTACAAAGGAAATAAATACTAGAGGATGAAAAGGGAGGATAGGAATTAGAGACAGGAACTTCATGTCTGTTTCTACTAGAACTACTAAAGAAAGACTAGCTACGTACTTTACAGATTTGAGATGCCTTATATACTTTCTTCTGAACTTCCCAATTCCCAAGAACGGTTTTTTCCTGAGGAAACCCAAATCAAAGCGTGTATTGCACTTTAACGTTTCTTTTAATCCTCACGACTCCTGCATATTGTTAAATCTTGTCGAAGATGAATGTTTTGGTCTAAAGTAGTTAAGTCGCCCACGTTTGAAGAATAAAAAAGCTTGGATGGTTCATGATGTATGGTATGCATCATAATTTGAATAGCAATAGCGGAAAGTATTAAATGAAATAGTGATAAATTTTTTTTGTAAATATGGAAGAATAGGAAGACCATAATTTACTAAAGAAGCTTTGGAACCAAATATTAATGGCTACCATTATCATTTTGGTACTTTAAAGTTAAATTAACCTGCAAACAAATGCTTTATATTCGTAATTGTTTGACTTCCCAAAAATTTCATTTACAAACAATATTCATAATAATTTAAGCGGTCTGCTACATATTTGCATTTCCTGTCGTCAGCTTATTTGACATTTGTTCCGTAACTTCAATTTTGTAGAACGGATAGATTTCATGCATATCGTCGGCGAGAAAAACGCGTAAAGGAATTATTTTGCTTTGCTGCCAATTTAATTCAAATAATTGGTTTATTGAATTTTTTATTTAGTTTAAACAAGTCAAATGTATGAGCAAGCTTTTCAAACCAGTAAAATATGGATGATTTAGGTTTGGAATAGGTTGAAATTGCTAGGATAGTTGGGCGTGCTTAAAGCTGAAAGCTTTTCGTATTTAAAATGTTCTTCGGATACTCATAATCTAAAAAGTTAAGGAATGAATAACTGAAACTCCTTCCATTGACATCAATTCGTTGTTTCGTTACGGCAATTAAAAATATAATTATATTTGCTAGACCCGTATATTTTCTGCAGGTGACAGGATAATATTGTTTTAGCAAATGTTTCATTCAAACTCAATTTATATTGTAATCTTTTCGTGGGTTTTGAGAAGTCTTTAATTTGTTGCCACCTCAATTCTCATATCACGAACTTTAGTTGCAATTTCCATAAGATAAATGCCCATGGACTCCGTCAGTCAATTAAAATAATGGACTTCTTCTTTACAATGCTTTGCTACTTGAAATCATGAAATTGTGAGTGAGAGAAGATGCTTTATTAAATGATTTTATTTAAATTTTCTAGCACTGGGATAGAAATAAAAATGACAATTCTGGAGCAAGTTACAAGTTCCTTGTGGCATGAACAATTTTATTTTAAATTGTGCACTACCAGAAACCAGTAACGGTCTGATGGAGAATATTCACTGAAGACCTGTGTCAGATTCATTCTTTGGTGATCTAAAAACTGTATTAAAAGGAGGTACGTGTAAATGAACAAAGTACTCATACAATTAGTTTCATGACTTGTCAGAAGCAGGTTTTACGAGCTACTGCTTACGAAGAATAGGTTAAAACTTGGTTTAGGGTGTAACACTTTAGCCGCAAAGGTACTGTTGACTGTGTTCGCCTACTTTGAAGCCAATTCTTGTAATCATGGGTTCCTAATATTTCAAGAAAGAAAACCAGTAAAATCGTACGATGACAGTCTGGTAAGTCTTTTAAAACCATGACCTTAAAAAAAAAAAAAAAAAACAAGATCAACATTGATAGGTAGTTTGGTAAACAAGGTATTGAATTATTAGCCCTACTTAACGATTCAACTAGATCCGTAGCAAATGACAGATTTATGGGAGCTCAAGATTTCAAAATCTTATTTATTGAGGCACGTGCAATCTAGTGTTTACGACAGTGACATTCTTTCTTACTGTCAAACTGTCAGTATATATAACGACATATTTTTAATAGAGGTCAGAGGCTCCGTGATTCAAGTTTTTAGTATTTTCTTTTATTATACGTGTATTTGAACAATTAATTAATTGTTTGTCGGTTACTTTTGCAATTATTTTATTTTGCATGCAGCTAAAATACTAGCAAGGAAGAAATACTGATAAGAACACACTTTACCAATACAAGATAATATAGTGTATTTCTAAAGTCTTTAGTATTTCATGAAGTTTGTCATCAAACTAACGAGACTACGACTACTACCACGAATTACGACATCAAAATTTCCGTGTGATTTTGTAAATTCAAAGTGTTCGCTTTTAACAGAAAATGTGCATGAAATTGAACATTAAGAACTGCTTATTATAAATGCAAACCTTTAGTTTCACTTAGATTTTGAGCGAACCTCTTCACGTGTTCGTGATCAGTTCTCTAGTCTCGGCCTCTCTGTCCAATACGAATTTCATTGCAGTCGAGTCACGTCCGTACAAAATCATGATTTACAAATAGGAAATAAGAAATCCAAAGAGTTGCATAAGGTTTCCTGTAGTTGAGTTTGAATAAAAGAATCTTTTGAAAATCTTGGTACACGAGCATCTCTGTGTACCAAAGCTTAAAGGAAATTGTTTGGGCGAATAGAACTGCTGGTTTGTACATTTTTCCAAGTTATGTCACATTGGTATTCATATTGCACAGGTGCCAGGCAGATTATTACTGAAAGATCAAGCATTTGAAATGCTCTGGAAAATCTTGGCAATCTGAAGATGCCTTTTAATCTTTTAATTCGTTGGGCACTTGGCATCTGCGATTGCGACGACCTCTTATCCCCACTTCACACCTATCTCTTACTATAGACTATTCAGCAAGTTATTTTTAGATTGCACAATATTAGAGATAAACGGTGAACCAGAATTTTTATTACTATTTTGACATTTTACGAGCTCAACATGAACATCATAACAAACGCATCGACTTGACAAATTCAAAGGAGCTTGCCGGAATGAAATAATTTAAGTGTTGAGTTGCGGATTGTGGGATCTGACATTTGTATAAATTATTAAGAGTATTCATCCGCACATCGGGTGCTCTCCTTCGTCTCTGAGTCGACTTTGTAAATCCAACGGAGATATTCTATTAAGATATCAAAGCAATACAGTGTTGATCATTCAAATGCATAATTTAACTTAATTAATGGTTATCAGATGGTATAAATGTACTAACTTGATACTCTGGTGTACACACCCGGCCTTCTGGGCTCGCTGCAACGCTCTCCCCAACTTACAATCCCAATTAATCTGAATCTCTCCCCATGCTTGACAAATAGGGGTCCACCGCTGTATTGTAATAATGGTATAATAATAGGTATAATAATGTATTGTAAAAATATTTTAATACTGATAATTCAATACCTGTCCCCAGGACCTGCGAATATATTGAAACAATATTCTATTTTAAATATGAACTTATATAGTAGCTCTGATTCTGATTGATGTTCATAAAAGTATGAGTTTTGAAGAATATGTTACAATAGAAGGTGTGAATGGCAAAGGATCATTCCCAAACGGATGGAAAATAGATTAAGCAATGATTCTTCGAATTGGGAATTGCAAATTAGCAAAACTTACATGCATCACGGCCCCCTTTGACCAAATCACCTGCACATACCATGTGTGTCGTAACCCTTCCGTTGTAGTACGGTACAGTGTCTTTTTGACACTGTGACAAAGTCAGCAAAGGAACGTCCACATGACGCAATTTATCTGACTTTGGACCGTTGAAATTAAGTTGTCCCCACCCAGCTGTGTAGCCAGTAGCTACATAATCCGTGGGTTCGTACGAATCACTAGGAGGGAGACAGATTGGTCGCAGATGACTTTTTGAAACATCCACAGGCTCGGATAACTCTATCAATGAAATGTCATTGTAGTTCATGAGAGGATTATATTCAGGATGTGGAATGAATCTGGCAACTTTGATCTTTATGGTATGGTGTGCAGTCCCTGTGGATAACAGAAGATCCCGTTCGTTCATCCAAATTTCAGTCTTTTCGGCTTTATGTCTAGAGAAAATCAAGCGGGGATAAATCTGAGAGTTTCATTTCTCACTGAATTCTTTGTGTGGCTATCTTTTATGTCATTAAAAAATACATAAATAATAGAAGCAACATACCCGAGTAAACAATGCGTAGCAGTGGCTACTAATTTTGAAGTTATCAGACTACCTCCACAAAAATGTGTAGCCGATTGATTTGACTTTCGATAAATTAGGGCCACTATAAAGGGAAATTGATTTTGATCTGTCAAATTTCCAGGTACAACAAACGGGTTCACCCGATTTTTTTTGTACTTTTCAACAGCTGCTTCTGATTGTTGTGCTGCATCCCCTCCAGTATAGTCATGAACTCCGCAATCTAAGCAATGGAGCTTCATTTTATCATTATTGAAAGACTGAATAATAATAATATTGAACAATTTTTCAGAAAATGCGTTACAATCTACGAAACAATTGTAAACATTGTAAACTTACAATCTAAGTCATGTATTTTTTATTTCATGCAATTTTGTGGTTGATGAATTTGTGAAAGTCTTAATAACCGACATATTTATGTGATATTACACATAGAAGCCATGTTATTTTCCCCGAATTAATTGTATGCATAGAAAGTCTAGCACAAATTAGTCAATGAGCTATACGAGACGAGAAAAAACAAAAGTTGATAGTAGTCAATTTGTGCATTGCAAACTTCACGCTTGTCGTATAATTCTAATACGTGTGTGTATCATTAGAAGATGCAGATAATTATTGTCTCCGTTGCATGTGAATAGTGAATTTTTTGCAACACTAACGAGGAACTTTACGCGTCAATAAAGACCAAACAATGAAACAAATTACTTCTGCTTACGACAAGATTGATCGGTGAGAACATGTGCGGATGCATTAACCCTTACAATGTAAGGTGTGAATGGCGTTGGATCAAAGTGACTTTCAGCATTCACAACAGGATGAACAATAGACTGGGTAAAAAATGGTTCCTCCGATTGGGAATTCTAAAATATTTAAAAATAAATATAATAAAATTACAGTTGATGCGTCTGTGGTTAACTTTCGATTAACAGATTTGTGGTTTACTTAGTATAATAAAAAAGAAAGTTGTTTTTACCTTATCACTTAAACCGAAGCTTGAACAGTTAACCAGGAGAGCCAAAACCCAGAGCCAGAACCCAGCCATGATAGCAAAGAGATTCGTGTATTCAAATGGAATTGACTAAACTGTTTAGGAATTGAATCTGTTCATCATCAGTTGAATCAAGTTCTTTGGTCGTTATCTGTTAGCATTGAAATTGTTGCATATCCACTTCATAAAAAACTAAATCTGTGATCTCAAAAAATAAACCCAACTATCGTCAATTCAGTATTTTTTTAATCGTATCGTCTTGTAACTCTTAGGGAGAATGAATATAATAAAATCGGGGGAAAAAAGTATCTAGGATCGTCGATGAATATGTTTCAGTTTTCATTCATTAGTGAATCGTAGTAAAGGTTTATTTGTCGCTTGGATTCATGCATAAAAATATATATTATTTTATCCGAATTCTAATCCTAGGATGCAAATCGTAACTTGCATGGAATATTTTTTGATAAAGTATTCATGACAGGTGCACCATCTTAGGGGCATTCAGATTTAAAAACCACAGTTAAATGATAATTTGGTACTAGTTTCACATAAAATAAATTTAAATAGCCTTTCCAGGATTGTGCGACATATATGCCTGCGACATTTATGCCTGGAGACAAATATGCCTAAGACATTTATGCCCGAGACATTTATGCCTCGAGACAAATATGCCTGA